>VXAA01004139.1:174173-194173 GCA_013399115.1 Anseranas semipalmata | reverse complement strand
CTTCAGTTAGAAGGAACGTAGCTTTTACCTTGTTCTCTGGCTCTCCATGTCTCTAATTAATTGAATCTTGAAATCGTTGGACTTTCAGCTTAAGAGAAGACTGAAGAAGGGAACTTAACAACACTGCCTATTCCTTTATGTCTAGAATTGGCTATAAAAAAAAAAAAAAAAAAAACACCTGTAATGCTAAAAGACTCAGGCTTTTGTCTGTTTCTAATATTACTTTTCCGCCTAATTGCCATCACTGCCACGTACATTAGGCCCTTTTTCAGCAGGGTTAAAACAGGGCCAGTGATGAATGGAAAACTGATTGTACTGCTGTCAAACTTGAATGTGAGGCTTATTCTGGAGATAGAAGTATGAGGAAAAGGACAGAGAATTGCACTTCATTAAAGCTCTACCAAGCTGATTGGAGTGGAGGAGGTAATTGAGATTTAAAGTGGCATTCCCATCACACTGTCCCTTTTTCAACTTAACAACTGTCATTCAAGCCACATAGGGCAACAATTGGCCAGATTTCCCAGCTCTTCTGAGTAATAAAACAGACACTCACCTTCTGGCTATTCGTTTTACTTACTTTGTTCTAATTTCCAATTCATGTGTCATTAGTGAACGAAGATTGACAAGAAATAGCTTTGACCTCACAGATTTGACCTTCAACCTCAGAGACCCAACTCTAGACTGAACATAGGTTGGAATATGCTAAGAAACACCTTTCCTTTGCACAAGAATGAATGGCAGTTTTTTTCATCATTGTACCACCCCCTGCCTGCCACTACATTTAGACTATGAGACATGTCAACTGCCTGTCACAATTACAATAGACACAGCAAACCAGAATTTTACCCAAATCCAAGGGGAACTTCCTGAACAAAGAGTAAATTTTACTGCACAGATTTTGGAGACCTCCAATTTGTGCAGGCATAATGAATGCAGCCTACAGACAAATAGGTAGTTGTTAATTATCCCAGCAATTTCTTTTTTTAATGTGCTAACAACACAGTGTGCTAAGCCTTCATATCTTACACTGTTACCTGATGATCTCATCACATTTGAAAAGATGGTAGTCTGAAGGAAGGCATTATTATTGCAAGTGTTTATGATGATAAGTTACATCGGAATAGTCCTTATTTTTTTATCATTTAGTAATGTGTGTCAGAATAAAAACAGATGGATTCTACTACACCTTTCACAATAGACTGAAGTTGTCTGCCTATATAGAACTCCTTTAGGGGTAACTTAATATTTTTATTTTCTTTGGGCAATTATCCTAAGGCTTGTGTATACTAATTTAGTGTCATATTACTTATCAGAGCGTTTTGTGGATGAATAATAACCACAGGCCAAGACCTATGACCTTAATAAGAACCTTCAACGAATTTTAGAGTAATTTGTGTCTTTTGCATAGTGGTCTTTTAGAACTCAACTATTCTGAACAGAAACTTGATCCCAGTAAGTCTATTGTATTTCGAACATTGTTTTTGTTCCTTCATATTTAGTGAATAAATATTTGGATGGTCCCGGTATTAAGCACCAATAAACACAATAATTGAATACACGGAGTTGTTGTCAGGTGTTTAAGAAGTTGATAGTGTTTTTTGTTTTGTTTTGTTTTGTTTCATTTTTTTAAGATGAAACATTTTGAAAACACAGGCAGTTTTCCTTACTGCATTGACTTCACTTTAATGAGATGTGCAGTCATTTCCCCCCCAGCCCCCCCATGTAATATTCATTCTTCTGTGCATAAAGAAAACAACATGGGCAGGTTACTGGATTGACTTCGTTCTAATGGGAGACACAGTCATTTTGTTTTCTTCTATAATATTCTGTCTTCTATTATAAAATATATTTGCATAGTTCATTGTGCTGCTCTGTGTTTTCTGAATTCCCCATTCATGTTGCTGAAGAAAAAAAGAATAAAATGTACTCTATTTTCTAACAGAAGGAGGTATAAACTTTTGTGAAGTCTCACAGTTGTCACCACGTCATTTATAAATACTGTTACAATCCTCTACCTTCCTAAAATTTAAATACAACTCAAAGAGCTGGCTTCTATTGAAAGGATACTATTAGCATATAAATACAACAGAATCATTTTGGAATAGTACACATATCCAGAGTATGACATGGTAAAGAATTTACTCATAATTATAAATCCCATGAACTCTATTGAGTGTACAGTACTGGTCTTTATTGAAACCATGTTACAATTGTGTGAGAAACACGCTTTTGTGTTGATGAAAATAAATTACTTTACCATCACTCTGTTTTGTTTGTCAACTTAATTATTACACAGTTAAAATATTGCTCTGCATTAGTCAGAACAGAGTATTTTCCTTTTATATAGTTTCCTCTTCCCAGGGGTAAATTTTAATGCCCTGAAAGGTCAACACAGGTCAGGACTTCTTGACTATATCTCAACAGTGCATTTCTGGTCATCAAAAGAAATAAGCCTCTGACCACTGGTAGCTGCTGTAGGGGTTTCTTTTATCCTGCACCTGTGACAATTACCCTGTGTTAGTGAAGCTAACAGGAGTCAGGTTGTAGGTTAAGGGTCAGGGCACTGTCAAGAGGAAGTTATTCTTCAGTCCACTAAATCTGTTATCATTTTCATCTAATGTGACATCCATCTGTCAATCAGGGAATTTAGGCAATTGTCTTATTCTAAGTGCTGCACTTTATGCCTCAACCAGCTCACATTTTACTGCTTTTCCTATAATTACATTTTTCTACCTCTGAAAACCCATCTGCAAAATAAACAGGGAAAATCTTACTCAATCATTTTGAAGATCCAGGCTTTTTATGCTAAAAGCTGTTTCACTTACAAAATTGAGGGATTTCTCTGCAAAGTTTTATATTCATTTAATTTTCATTGTTATGGCTTTTTAACATGTAAAAAGAGAATAAAGCTCCTCTAACTACATGGATATCAAAATAAGTTTTCATGTTAAACTGCCAGAAGCATACCATTCAAAAGGGATATGCATCATAGCCTTTAGATGCTGTGCATCTTGAACACCATGAAAATGGCATGCTACATTTAAGAATGACAAGGGTGAGTTTTTACAATGGACTTTTGAGGAATTAGAAGCTAGTATACAGTTGAATTGACTACAAATGAGCAAAGACTTTGAGCAACTCCACATATAGCACCACAGAACGAAGTTCCAAACTCTGCTAATTCTAATTCAGCGCTGCTTTTAAAGATGTGCTTAATTTCAATCATGTAAACAATACCATTCCAGTCACCAAAACACTTATATGAATGGGAAGATACATAAAGGCCTAGGTGTAAAGGTAAAATGTCTACTGAATATGGGTGATATTGCTCATGTGTTTCAGTTTAGGCATATTTTTAATTGCTTTGTTGAACAAGAATCTAAATACTTTGCCAAGCATAAAATTGTGGTGTGGATGCAGTTGAGCCAATCTAACAGCTTGTTACCGCTGAAAAGGATGGTCCCGTTCCCCTTATTTCCTCCCCCTGCCTTCCCACCCCAGATTAGTTTTCTGCTGGGTTAGCAAATTTAATTGCCTCACCAAGTGGTTAGACAAGCGTGCAAGCCAGTGTAGGGACAGTGACAAGACTATATGGCTGGAGAGAATGTTATTGGCAAGCTATTACATGGAACCAGTCACGTAACTGAGCTGTACTTTCTCCTTTCACTTTTGCCAAGATGCCCCATTTTAAAAATTAAGCTCAACTGGTTTGCATTTATTGACAAGAAACTCTCCAGGACCAATGTTGCTATGATTTTGGTGATAGCAAAGGTGATACGTATGAGATGCTCTCACACACTCTAGAACAGAATTTACCTCAATACAGCAGCAATAGCATTAATAGCAACTGGCTTTTAGTATATTTTATTCGGAGTGCTTGAAAGAAGGCTAGGGTTCTTATTCCTATATTACAAATAGGGAAACTGAGATACTGAAAGGTAGGCGGGGGGAGGGGGGAGGGGAGGAAGATACCGTGGAAGGTTATTAGAAAAAAATAGAAAAGTACTGTAGTATCCTGAAATCCATTCCAAGAGTCCATGCTGTAGACCATACTATTCTTCCTATCAACTTTGCGGGCTTGTCTATGTCTATTGTAGCATCAGACATTTAAATGCTACATTTTGGGTTCCTTGCAACACCCAGCAGTTATTGCACTCTTCTACTTTTACCAGCATGTGTTTCCTGGTCCAAGCTCTTTGTGTGCTTTCTGTTTCAGTGATTCTCTCCAGTTACTCAAGCTCTTCCTTTTTGTAAGATTTACTGTACTTGTCTCCAGCTAATTTCTCCAGGCATGGGTTGGATATGCTTGCCTCCCAGCCACCCCCCTGTCTTTAACTCTTCCTGCTTTATGGCTTTCATCAAAAACATCATAGGTTTATCAATTAATTCTATAAGTGCTTTTTATCTCATTCTTTACTTTTTACTTGCCTGTTGCAATACTTTAAAGATGTCACATACATCCAACTTCACAGCACTTGTTTTCATAAGACTGTACTTCATTCAGCCATTTAATTCTGTTTCCTGAAGAACCCAGTGACTGCAGGTTCCATTGCAGTGGATGTGTTTATGAGGTGAAAAATAGCACAGTTGTGTACCGTTCTGTCCAGGGAAGGCAGGTCAGCCTTTGCGTAGCTCCACTAGTGGTCAGCACACAATCACTCAGAAATTCTAAGGCTCAAAGTCCCAGAATGAGGATACAATAAAATTATTAATGCAAGAGAGAAGTTATGCAAAGTTGGGTGCAGAGGGGTGTTCATTTCCATATCTTGTCCTGACATGGTAGCCAGACCTTGCTGGGTCATACACATAACACGGGAGTAGAGAAACAGTTCCCATTTTCTCAGGATAGATATAAGTGCATAAAAATTTCAAGATAAATAATAGTTGTCAAATTATATGTCTACATGCATTTTTGCTGGCAGAAAGAATATTCCTATGCTCTTTTTTCATCTTCAAGGTACAAGTCATCTTCAATCCAAAAACATGTAGTCCTGTCTAGCACACTCAAGCCAGTAAGGTCTCAGCAGCTAACTGTGGCTGAACTGTGTCTTGAGGCTAATTCACTGGAGTCCAGTCATATTCTCACTTCAGAACACTATGCGTACTCACAAATACTTTCTAGCTTGAGTTAACAGATAGTAATGATATAAACTGTCCCCAGTATTTGACATGCCAATACAGGATTAATGGATGAAAAATGAAGGACTTTTAGGTTAGGTACCATTTTGAGCATGGAACTGCATATTGCAAGGTTGTAGTAGCACTTTTTAAAGTAATTGCAAGCCACAGTTTCCATATTCAAGGTCACAGGAAAAACTACTCAGGAAATGTATTATGTCATACTTTGTTATCTGATATATTCACTGGAAAGTATCACAAGACATAAGTCTAATTTTGCATAAGGGAATTTTGGTAATAATATGAGCCGTTCCTATCAACATTGTGTTCTGTATTTTACATTTTTGGTACTCAGTCTGGTACCTCTTAAATGTTGTATGCACTACCTGCATAATGAGTGCAAATAAAGCTACAGGTTCTTTATAACTTTGTTATAAAGTATTTGATGTCTCTGAAATGCCATTTTGATATCCTCTCGTTCCATTTCTCTTTAGTACCTATTAAGTAGAAACCACCCATTTATGTTCCTTGCTGTAGCTCCTTCGGAAATGAGTAAATTCTACCAAGAAACTATTAAGTCAGAGCTGTGTTGAGTAAATCCAATTAGACAAATATAGTTCAGTTTCCTCTGCTGAGGCTGTAACATGGTGTGTATTAAAGAGAGCAGCATATGAATGATTTGGGTTTTGTTGGTTTTGACTACCTGTAACTTAACTTGAGTTCAAGTATGTTTGAACTTTCAAATAGCAAGGAGAAAGGCCAACAATTAGAAAGGAAGCTGCCATTTGTTTCTGTACCCAAGTTCTGCATATTCACATAAAGAAAAAATGAAATATTTTCAAAATTTATGTGGGAAAATGATTCCTGTTAAAGGAAGGTATGCAATTCACAGTGATCTAGAAAGAATGCGTTCTCCCAGCTTTTATATACAGAAACTTTCTTGTTCATTTGAGTGAATTGCTGGAGAAAGACAGACTAAAACTGAATTTCAGCAGTCAGTCATAGACAAATTTAAAGACAATCCGTAGGTAATCTCTCTGCTATTACATTATTGATTATAAAGAAAGGCAGAGGGAAATAAAGAAGTTTTTGAAAAATATGCAGAAATATAATGATATTTTCTACCATTTATTTAAGCAACCTGTGGAGGCTATTATTGTAAAATCATCTGTTTTAAGATGTAAGAATTTAGGTAGAACAAAATAACCACAACACCTTGCTTAATACCAAAGAAAACAAAAACATTAATCCACTAACACAGATTTGGTGTCTGTTTGTAATTTCAAAGTTACCATTTAAAAATATATATTTTCTCTGTGTTTGTACATCACTTTTTAATTGATCTAACTTTAAGAAAAGACGCTGATGTTTGGTAGACGATTTCAAATGTGTGACAAGTTTTGAAAGAAAAGTTTGCAAGAATTCATTCAAACTATCTTAATCTTCTGAACCTGTTTGTCGTTGGCTGCTGTAGCATAATAGCTTATATACACATATATATTCTATTATGTGTATGTGTGTATATATATATATGTAAGGCATAACAGAAAAGAAAATCTATGCTAGCTCTTACTGACTGTAAAGTCATGAAGATAACTTCATCAGTGATATTTTAGACTGAGAAATTGAAAAAGCATGCAACAGATGTGAGGCCAGTCCAGGAACACAATCACATGCTCAGCTCAGTCATTTTGAGACTGTGTATAGACCAAATGATTCCTAAGTCTTGATGGAAAAGTTTCCTGCCTGTTGTCAGGGCCAGAAGAAAAAAATCTACAAATATTTATGCAGTATGTTTCAAAACCATATTTTAATTAGCATAGAAGGAATAATTAAAATAGTATTGATTTGTCTTTGTTGTTACCACCTCACTGTCATCTGACAACAGCTATATAGGCAGCCATTAGGGTCTGCTGGTATCTATTGTATTTGTGTAACTAAGTGGGGAATATCTGGCTACAATCAGCCATCGGAAACTTTGGGCCCACTGCAATTCCAAGTAATTGTTAGTTAGTAATTGTTAGTTTAACACATTGGCTTTTAAAACTGTGGCTACTATGGATTTACAGTGATCCTGGGTTCTGTATTAAAAATAGGTTAGAATAAATGAAGTAAGGTTTCAATATATAAATTCTTCACTGAAGAGTTCTGTGATAATTATGTCTTTGTACAACAGTTTCCTTCACTTTCTTGCATTTCTTACCTGTAGCTGAAATTTGAAAGTCCTTTAAAGCAGAGAATGTGTCTTTTTTATTTATTAATAGCACATTGGCTAGGGCCATTAGGCACTAATAAAAAGAATACAAAATGATAATTATCTCTGGCATAAAAATATTTATTCTCATATGTTTGGTTGGAGAGAATGGATATTAAACAAGATAGAAAGTGTTAGCGTACACTTTAATGACTATCTTCATGTCAAATAGCCAGAGGTTGGATTTCCAAGAAGTAAGGCTAAATATTCAGAAAACACTAGAAATTGCACCCAGGCTTTGAAATAGCTGAATCTTCAATGTTTTGTGATTACAGGTTCCCATCAGCCCAGCAGAAAATGATCAAATTAGATGGAAATAGGATATGCTATCAGCTGCAAGTAGTCATCTTTTTATTAGCTCTGCAACAACCAATCAGTCATACCACAGTGTGCAACTGTAATGAAATACAGATTCTTTGTTGTTGTTGTTGTTTGTTTGTTAGAAGGAAACCCCTTCCATTTCATGACTCTACACAGCCCTTTAGTTTACTATATAAAAATAAAATAAAAAATTAGCAGTAATTGTGGTTGCCAACAGCATTAGGTTCTTTACTTTCTGAAGTTTTCTTAGAGTTAATATAGTGTCAAGGGTACCAGACTGTCAGGACAACGTGAGGCCTGGAAACTGAAGTCCTCTGTTTATTCACAGAATGGCTGCATTACCTGTCTGATTTTCCTCTCCTGTCATGTTCATATGCTAGAGGCAAGATCCATCAATATAAGCGTAAGACATATTTTTCCCAATAAAAGTCTCTGTTGAGACTACAAGCAATTACAACAGTTGTTATCTATTGTAATGATTTTTTTTTAATTTTGCAAACACCCAGCCATTAAAGCAGGACTGAAACAAATTTTTTTGGGGTGGTTCTTTGTGGAGCCAGCAGCTGGACTTGATGATCCTTATGGGTCCCTTCCAGCTCAGGAAATTCTATGATTCTGTGATTCTAAAATGTACCCATTTTACATATATCTGCTAATGGATGTCCAAGTGTAAAAACCTTGAGGGAAAGTATTTTAAAATTACATGAGAATTAAGGGGTTTCAATTACTTGAAATTTTCATAACTAAGAAATGGGAGGAATGTAGGCTACTCAACACAACTTGGGCAGCATAACTTAAGGAATTTCAAGTCTCAAGGTGACTAGACACATGGGTTTCAGAAATCACAAGGGAACCATAGATCATATACTTGCTCTGAGGGTTACTATGACAATTCTCTTTTTGACTTCTGGTGAGAGAAGTATCTCCCATCTCTGTAGCTCAGTAGTCTCCCTGCCAGTATGACTCTTGAATTTAGGTACAGTAGAAACACATTACAGCAGCTGAAGATCCCTCCTGTTAATTTGGAGTGGACATTAAAGTGGCATAAAGCTTCTCTGGTATCCATCAAGGAGGATTCATTTCACTTTCCTTTGACTACATTTAATGTGTATTTTTATGCTAGCCATTTCAGCTTTTTCCCTTATCACTGTAGAATAAAATTACTCCAAAGGATAACTCATTCATCTGGCTTATATCATATATGAGGAAAGGTATGAGGAAAGAATGGATTGTTCTGTAGAGATTTGCAGCCCTGCATTTCTGCAGAGGGAGAACTCACAAGCTGCTGAAACATTTTAAGGCTAGGTGAAATGAATCTTGCCTATCATGCCTGACACATACCCTCAAAAGATAAATTTCAACTCCTTGAACTCAGTAGGATTCAAACATCTAAATATTTAAAAATATATATATCATTCATTTTAAAATCAACCAGCTCTTCATTTGTATGAACAAATGCTCTTTTTTATCTCACAAAGGCACTATGAAGTTAAAGGCAGTAAACACCATGAAGCAGTCAGCAATCATTGCAATTGAGGTCAAATACCTTGGATAAATTTATAATCACTGATATTTGGAATCAAAAAAAAAAAAGGTTATTTCTTCTAGCAATTAGTGAATACAAGTAAATTAGTTTTAGTTGATGGCTTCATATATCAAACCTGTGTGCATTTAAAATATTTGATCCCCCTCAGGCCTGAGCAACAGGATCAAGGGTACAGCTGCTTTCATGCCCTATTAAGGAGGCTGTGCTAATACAGCCTTTCTTTGAGCCATTGTGATTATCTTCTAATGATGACTCTTCCTATGACTCATGAGTGAAGGCATTTGTGTATAGATGATAGATATATATTAAACATTTACTTCTAGACAGTGTGCTACTTCTCATTATTAAATCAATGCTTGAATATTGACCTGCGAGTGCACTGGCAGAAATAATTTCCACCTATACGAAAATGTCACTTAACAAGAAAAGTTCCTATTAAGTCAAAATCTCCTATGTTGTCCCAGTTATTTTTGCTATAGAGCAAAAGTTGGTGTCATCTTCATCCAAAGAAAATGATTTTTGGATTGTAACAGTGAAGAGAATACAGAAAAATCTATGCGGTAGTCAGGAACTTTTGCTTCTCAGGAGTCTAGAGACACAGGGTCAAAGTTTGGTTGTAAAATTTTAGAATCCAGTTTCTCCTCTCCCTGCCATCTTCTACTCCTTTGTTACTTACCATTTTTACTGAAAACCTAATATCCCTTGTTCTTGAGAGACACTTCAATTGTGTCTAGGCTGGCCAAGCACTGGAAGACTTGAAAGAAAGGGAACTTGAACCTGGGTCCTCTGTGTAGCAATTGAGTTGTCTGATTTGCAGCCTACCAGCTATTCCTTCTTGTTCTTCATTGTCCCCTTGCAAAGTTTATGATTTGTTACTAAGGCAGAACAAGAAAAATAACTGAAATATTCTAAAGTTTCATGGGACAGAAAAAACATTTTATGGCCAGCTTTAACACTGATTCATTCACAGCATTAAATATTAAGGTGTTTGTTTTTGATTTGGTAACCTTCACGTGATTGTCACAATGTTATCCTCACATCATCCTTGAAAACAAACAGTACTTTCTGTAGCCATTTGTAATATGTTATTTTGATGTGTTGAATCAAGATTATTGTTCATTAGGGAAGAGGAATGCTAATTTGAAGTCTATCTTCTCCTGAGCAACAGTGTTTCTAGGAGACACCTGCAGAGCACTTCAAAAATTATTCCATGATATGTGCAAGTTTTGTTCTCAATTTAGGTATGCATATACCTTGGGTATTATTTACTGAATAAAACTCTACATTCATTACATCTCATTTGAACTCACATTTATTTAAACGAGGACGAGTAAATTTCCTGCACAAAAGGATACACCTCATATTTCAAGCTCTCATAAATTTACCTTTAATTACAAAGTAGAAAATTAAGTATAGTTCCAATTTGAAATAAATGGACTATTGTTAATATTTTAAAAAAAATGCATTTATCCTTTGATGTTGTCTATTTTGACTGAATTTTTCTTTTTTTTTCAAGTTTTGTACATCCTCTTCATAATCCTACTGGAATTCCACAGCTACTGCATTTACAGCCACAGCACACTTGCAGAATTCCAAAAGGTCTATTTTCTTCCATTTAATGTAGCAAAAAGAAATCTTGCCTGAATACAAAACATATCTGTTTTGATTATGCAAACTGTTGTGTGTAATTTTGCATCTTCTTTTTATATCATCATGTCCATTGAATCCATTTTAAAGGGAAATCATTTTCTAGACTAAAATGTTATCCTAAGAGCAGCTCCACTTTTGCTGACATGATTATGATTAGGAAATGTAGATCACTGCATATGAATACATTAGAAAAGAATTTTTCTGATCTAAACTCTACAAGAGAACAAAATATACCACAAATAAATAATCAAGCAGCTTGTATAGGTTTAAAAATAAGTCATGTATTGCAAAGTTTAAAAAAATGTAGCTAGTTTGATCTGAAAAATAACATAGCTAATTTACAGCAGAGAGAATCCAGCAACATCATTTTTTAATTGGGTAGTAGAAGTGCTAAGGTGACAGGACTGAGAACAGGTAAATCATCTAGGAATAGAAATGCTCTAAGACAGAAAGCCAGCTGGTGTAGTGCTTCCTTTGTGTCAGTGATCCATGTTGCATTCTGTAATAGGGACTGTTCAGACAGTCTGTTGCACAGCTGTTCTTCCTTAGAAACAAACAGCCAGGTCTGTTAGTGATATCACTCTGCAGGTATTATAATGACAGTAGGGTTTGTGGTTTTTTTTTTGGTTTTGTTTTGTTTTTTGATTTTCTTTGAAAGTGGTATTCATCTCATTGAGGTGGAGTAGCGTCATGGGGTTGTAAATAAAAGTTGCTTTATGTTGCCATCCACATTGGAGTAAGTATATTAAATGTGGCTGTAGAGGGAAACTGTTGGAGGCTGTCTATTTTTTATATATATATTTTTATGTTGCTATTATTTTGGTGTATAGGAGGCATGGGCCGATTATTTTGGTGATAACTATTACTTAATATTAGAAATAATTCACAAAACACCTGCATCTTCATGACTTTATCTGAAGAGTTTGATTTTTCAAAGCCAAAATTTGGTTTCTGCTCCACTTATTGCTGCAGTGGTTCAAGGAGATAGAGAATTCCCAGAAGACACAGGCCATTATAATGCTTTTCAAACTTACCAAGTAAATGTAGAAAAAGGATAAATCTGTTCTCTGACTCTTCCCATGCAGAGGAATGGTCTGGATCATGGACTGCCAGCTACTAGGGCAGGTTTAGTCCAGTAGTCCAAATCTTTTTCTTTTTAAGAAAATTGGCAATGTTCTACACTCTGAACACAGTAAAGTTATTTTCCTCCAAAGCATAGAATCAAATCATAAAGGATCATAAATATTTTTAAAGTCACAAATGAACTATGTCACACCACTAATTAGCTGATTATTTTAAAAACAAACACAAAATTAATTATGCCTGCTAGTGAGAGATTTTTTTCCCCCACGTAGTCCTTATGGAAGGAATCTGGCAAAACAAATTGTGACGATGTTGAATAGTGGTATTCCAGGGCTGGGCTGACACTGAAGTAGTCATAGCTGTGTGTAAAATAAAGCTTAAACAGATTTGGGGCTATAGCGGGGATGAAACAGGAATGTGTTGAGCTGAAATGCAAGGTATGAGGGATGATACAGAGTTTAAAATGCTCTGGAGGCAGAAATGGCTGATATGTTACTAGGGCTGACAGGAGTTACGGACTTATGGACATTAGGGACAGCTATTCCCCACAGTGACTACCAGGGTTTATCCACAACTAGTGAGAATTACTGTTTGTTTTTCGTTTTTTGGGTTTTTTTTTGCTTCTCTGTCGGTAGTGCAGGCTCAGTAACTTAGAATCATAGAATCATAGAACTTCACTGTGTTCCTTTTGCCTCATCAATTCTGAGCAAAAAAAGCTGCCAAAGGACCCTGTGTGTCCTTGATGCCAGACCCAGACTTATGTCTGAGGCACTGCTGAGTGGAGGCCACTGCTCCTTTTTATCCAGTGCTCAGTAGGGAAAAACATGTAGATGCCACGGTCTAATCAAGCTAAATTGGTGGTGTTAGGACAAATGAGAAGTGTTGCCAGTACAAGCTGAACCAGGATCAACAATGCTTATCGTATGTTGTTACCCAGCAGGTATGCATAACTTGTTGAATATCATTTTTGAGTGCTAGAATTTATACCACAATACAGACTGGTGTCTGGATCCAAATTCTGGGACTCAGTGCTATGCAGGCAGGCAACAATTTCCTAAGAGAAATACGAGATCCAGCATATTAGCAAAGTGACTACAAATCTTTCCACTCAGTTTCTATCTTCAGATGATATATGTACCTGTTCCTGGTTTCACTAAGCTACACTACGTGTACCTCCAAAGCACCTCAGGATCTAGACCTAAGAACCAGAGTGAATGTCGTGACTGCAAAATTCAAAATGTAGGAGATAGCAGGACTCTCAGTTATTATTATAGCAAATTTCTCTGCAAACATTTTAATTAAAACCAGATTGCTGTTTGAGAAAAAGTTGGAGGCTTTGAAGAATCATTTCCATGATCAAAATAAACAGCTGTTAGGTACGCCAACATAAAAAGAAGCCCCTTATTCTATTGCATTTATTATGATAAAATTTTTGGCAGAAACAGGACAACAAGGATACAATATCTCACATGGTGACAGTGCTAAATTGTCATTAGCCAGATAGGAGAAATCATTACTGTTACTTTCTGAAGTGAGAAATTAGGGATTTAATCCAAAACCAACTGGAGCCCGAAAGAGATTAATGTGATCAGTACATAAGAACTTAAGGTACAAAGTATCAGTGATACTGATTTGCAGACTAAGTCAAAAGAAGGTATAGTATTAGGGAAGTTTTGGAGGGTCATTGAGGAAGGGAAGAAAAGGTTGCTTATTTGTTTTTGTTCTAAGAAGTGTTGTTTTAAAAAGAAACTGTTGCTAGATGAATAGAATTGTTTTTCTTTCCCAAGATGCCTACAAAAGCATGTGTCATTGTTTTAAGACACCAGGCTGATCACTAAGCATGTCAAAGGAGAGAACTAAAAATGTGTACCTGTGATGGGATGCTGGTATATACAGAGAATGTTTATCTCAAGAAACCTCTGATAGTAGAGAATAGTTTAGTTTAGACATTACATGCCTGTGGATTTAGTAAAAATTGAGAGGGGACTTTATGAGATAATGAACTTTTGTCCATCCTTGGACACACACCACGAAAGTCTATAAAAGATACAATAGTGCTTTCTCTGTAGTTTTGCTAATTTACTCTGGTATATAATATACTCGTAACATTGTTTTTGGTTATTGCTCCTATATCTTTTAGATAAATAATAGCGATCCCACACATAACAGGCAAAAACTATTGTTTTCTTCTCTATTTTTTCCCATACATGCTTTGTACAATGATTATGAGCTGACCTAGTCTGACATGGGAACTATATGAATTGATTTCTATTGGCCGCATGGTTTTGGTAGAAATAATAGCATATATTGGGAACTAAAACTTCTGTATTTATTGAGTTGGCTTCACAGTTGACTGGAGATGGATAAAGACTACTACTCTTCTCTCTCAATACTTTGGGAATGTTCTTATTATGTATATCAAGAATTAAATGTTTCTGAGGATAATTTTGATAGATGCTGTCATTTTTCATTTATTGTGTATTTGATTTATAATATGTAATGCCAAATAGACAGTAAAAATCTATAAAAAATATAATCATCTAATAGGTGATTTAATTAGTGCATGTATGTAGAAAATGTAATCTATGGTAATTATCTATAATTATGTTTTCCTTGCAATTTAAAATAACTTGTCTTTTTCAGTAGGGAACAACCCTCTTTTTCATTTTTCACCACCTTCCATAGCATTGCTTGCCTTTTTGGCAAGAAAGAATTCACTGTTTGAACTAGAAGAAACCCGAAAGAATTAGTAACTGTTTATAGTTATTCAGGGACAGAAACACTGAAGAGGAAAAGATATAAGTATGGAGGTCCAAAGGGGTATTTAGTTTATAACTATCAAATATAACAACAAGCAATGTAGATTATTAAAGAAAATCTTCCCAACTTTGAGATCTATTACTCACCAGTGTCCCAAAGGAAAGTGGTAGGAGTCTTATGTGTAATTCCTAACGAAGCTGGTACTCCTGTTTATATATCTACTGTTTATATCTCTGTATTTGGGACGATTATGAAGGACTTGGGAGAATTTGCAATTCGGTAGGATACTGAGGTGGGTAGATCTGTGGGTAGAATATACAGAGGGAAAGTAGAGCTAGGTTGGAGCATTGGTTATATCTGAGCATAATAATGCACTAGCACAGATAGTGGGGAATTATTAAAATTCTGCAAGAAGTCTGTGAGAAAATGTCAAAATATGAAGAGGCCTGCCCAGGAATAGCTATAAAAAGTCTGCATAAACACTCCAGAAATATATGCCCCAAATCCTGCATTCACAGATGTGTGGTTTGTAGAACATGTTATTGAATTCCTGTACTATGGGGAATGTAAATAATTCAGTATCAGAATAAAAAGCTAGAATATCAGTATTTTCCATAGGTTTCACTTTGGTGTTTTCTATTGAATGGATTATTTATACATTCCCATTTATACATATCCCACCTGATATAATCAGAAATATTCCATTTGAATTTACTCTAATAATAATAGATATTTCTTTTATATATATATATATATATATATAAAACATCCCAATTCTCTCTCTTGACGTACAGCCAGAGTCCTGTATATGAACGTATACCCTCACTGGATCAGAGCTTTTCAGAAGAAAGTAAAAGCTTTTGACTGGGATGTTACTTTTCCAATATTAAGTAGCAGAATATTTTATCTGATGCTAATTCTATTAGTTAATATTTTGTGCACACATACAGATCTTATTTGTATGATTGCCAAAAAAACGTTATATTCTAGCAGTTGGCATTTAAGGAAAACAGGAACCTGATTTTGGAAGATGTAGGAGAGAATTTTAAAACTTTGGAATAATGAAAGACAATGATCCATAAAAGCTGCTTAGGGCTGTTTAAAATTGACATCCATAGTTCTGGATTTGGGGTTGAGAGCCATGTTAAATAATACTGCTCTTGAAACGGTTACTTTGATTGTCATGGAAAAGCCTGATGCATGATGACATTCACACTGGAAAAAAATAATATGTCATTTTAAACTATGAATTCCTAATTTTCAATTTATTCAGTCATGACATCCTGGGATGTCCAGCACCTCAATTCAATAAGAGTTAGAAATCTTATTTTCATTTCTAGCCTGAATTAACTCATGGCTAGTTTATGTCTGCTTGCTTTTTGCCAACATGGCTTAAGCAGTTAATTCTTTCTCCTGATACCTGGCTGAAGAATTTATTGATAGTAATTATCCTCCCTCTAACTTTCAGTCTGTTAGAATAGACAAAACAGCAAGGTCTTTCATCACTCTTTAGGCAAGACAGGCTCATCCTACTAGCCTTTCCTTGCTCCTTTTCAGTTTGAATTTAGTATTTCTGAATGTTAGTGTCCAGAATCATAAATGAATTTCACATGAGGTTTTATATATATATATAGGTAGATAGACAGGTTCATACTAATTACATTGCACAAATGTAATATTAGTGGAAATGAGATCAAACTCATAACCTACATTGGCTGACAGAGAATATGAAACTCAAATATCATACTAATATCCCTTCTTCCCTTTACTTAATTCAATCATTAGATATAAGAAACAGAAGCAGAGCAAAGAAATCTTAATTTACAGTGAAATTCCTGTGCACTGCAATTCTCTTCAGCTATTTGGAGGCATATTTTTGCTCTTATGCTATGAATATCCATAAGTATAGCTAGGTTCTATTTCATATTTTTATTTCTAAAATATCAGTTCAGTTCCCTGTAAAAATTCAATATTGTGCAGCTTATGTAATTGCATATAACAATAAATCATGCACCTTTATCATACCACTTATTCCTACTCATTGAATATATAACTGTCAAGAAACAACTATGCCATCATATTTCAGTTTCAGTAAAAAGATCTTATTTTATTGTGGCTTTCACTCATTCCCAGATGTCCTCCCTTCCTTGAAAGAGACAAGCCTGGGCGATGCCAGATTAAGATGAAATATCATCATCGCAACATATTAATTTTTCTTCGAAGATCTTAAAATAGCTTTCTTATGCTTTTGCTGGAACATTTTACATCTTGCTTGAAGGGAAAAAAATATGGATATGAAAATCATCATCATAACTCCAAACTGAGTGGTATATCCTCAAAATGTGGGTTGCGAATTTTAACCGCAGTGGCACAAACACTGTGCAGAAATAAACAAATATATACTGTTATACTGGAGAAAACATGTCCTTTTTGGAGGCTGCACCCTTTATACATAAGTAACAAGCTGAATGTAAATCAGTAATATTTTCTAGGCATATTTATGAGGGCTATGCAAATAAGGCAAAAAGGCAAACATCTCGTATGCACATTTGAACATTATAGGCCTGTCTTCTGAATCAGATATATATTTTTTACTTTCTTAGACATATATCAACACAAATTTTTCTTGTAAAAAACATTCAGTTGATATTAGTGAAGTTATTTTCACTGGTCTAAGATCTGAAAGTGTCTACTACTTGTCTTAGTTCAAATGGGAGAACAGTGTTAGACTAATAACACAGTGTACAAAATATTACAAAGCAACTGTAGAGAAGTTTTCAAACAATTTAAAATGCGAGTAGAAGATCAGTGCTACATATTTTACAGGAAGCTTTTAGGATATTTGCATGTTGACAAAATTAGGATATTTTTGTCCTTGTGAAATACTTTATGAAAAATCTTCAAAGTGAGATTGCAGTATAAAATAAGAGAAAAAGAGGGATTCAAAAGCCTTTGTATTAAACCAGTGCTTTCATTGCCAGTCAAGATGGTGGTAAAATACTACCAAGGGAATAACCAAATACCAGAAAGCAAGCAGGAAAAATATATGTAAAGTCACATAGGTAGAGAAACATAAACTTCAATCACCATAGGCTCTTTGTTTCAGTGCTGAAGGATGGAAGTGTCTTATTTGGATTTTTATGATTTTTCTGCCATTTTGCAGAAATTTCCCTTTTTATAGCTAGTCTCTTGATTTGTTTCAGCAATTCTGTGTTCTGCCCACATTTCTTCCTGAAGGATCGTTCACTTTGTTGGCATGATAACCAGCCTCAGACTTAATCGAGAAACATTTTTGTATTATTCTAGCTATTTTCATAAGACAGGGGCCTTTTTAATAAATAAATAAAATAAAATAAAATAAAATAAAATAAAATAAAATAAAAATAACTGGAGGCAGCTTACTCTTCTTCCTTTTTAACCATGAGCATACTGTACCTTCCTACTGTGATGTGTTTCTTGTGATGTTCATGGCTTAAGTGTGCTTCCCAACATCTTCCTGCAGACCAGGGAGCTCTCTTGTTTGTTCATGGGAAGTTCTGCCCCTCTTGGCCTTAATAGGACTAGCTCTTCACCTGACCTGTGTAGTTGAAATGAAGGGGCTGGGAAGTTAAAGTACTCCAGCTTCCCAGTTTAAGTATTGACCCGATCATTTCTGTAGAATACCTTAAATCACAATTAACTTGTTACGGTCAAGTGCAAATAAAAGCACTTATTCTTGACGCCCAAAACAGACAACGTGGCTGCAAATGTTTATAGAAGCCGGGGATGAAGAGATGGAAGGAAAAAAGCATATGTCATCTACTTACACTAAGGATACATGAGATGTGTCTCTCTGTCCCTCTTATTTTTCTTTTTTCCGTATCCAGCTGATTTTATGTTCTTCCTGAAAATGTGGCATTCAGGGCCATGAAGAGAGAAACTTCCCTGAGAGAAAGCTGTTGTCTGAAACTCCCATCGGAGAACTCTTTAGAGCACTCCCAAGGAGCCACCTTCAGAAGTGTGTTCATGTTCCTGGCCTTAGTTCCTGTGGGACATGATGTTTAACTGCTCACCACCACTTAAAGTGGCAGAAAGAGGGAGAGAAGTAGGAGAGGAAAGGAAAGTACTGTTTTTTTTCCTTTTGGCAGCAGTAATCTGTTATGTCAAGGTAACTGCCTTTGAGATGGTAATCTCTCTTATCACCCTGAGATAGCCATGTTTGGGAAAAGCATGCTTGATTTTACAGTTCATCTGCTTTTTGAAGTACTACCATGATTTGAGAGGGTCTTAAATTTTTATAAAGTATCACAACTGTAACATTGAATAATTCAGTAAAATGTAATATTTAATAATAGAGCCAAAGCTGATAAGAAAAACCATTAGCAAATTCTGGGTGCAAGGGATTTTATGTGCCCTGAAACCTTACGTTGAACTTAGGCACATAACACATTGTATCCTATACATTTTCCTTATTTGTCTAAAATTGTAGCATGTAGACAGAAGCATTTATTCACTGCAGGAGTTTGCTAGACTAGATCCAGATGTTGTATTATGGAGGCAAGAATGGTTGTAATTAAATTCTTGAACATGTATATCCCCTATAAATATGTAAGCCATTAGAATCTGTTATATTAATGTCTCAGATCTGTTCTTCTGTGCTACAGTGATGACCCTCCCTTGCTACTACTGAGTTCACCTCCTTGCCATGACTGTCCAGTGTCTCTTGCCTTCCCCTTCTTACTATAAATAATGTCCTCCCACCCACCCATATGTCTGGCCAGGAGATACACATTTCATCAGCTGCTTTCAGTTGAGAGGTTGGTTAAAAGCCCAGCCAGGATGCACACCCTGCTTTTTATAACAGTACACATTGCTGCTAAATAGCTGGCACGCTGGAGAAACTGCTTTGCGGGCTGCATGAAGTCCCTGAGCCGTATGTTATGCAGGTCTGTTCTCCAACTTAGTTTTGTTTATTTCTGTGTGTGTCAGCGGTAGGATGTGGAACTGTGATCTCTTTTCTTATTAAAGATATCAATATATTTCAAAGGCAGAGGGCTTTTGAAAATCATTATTATATTGGTATGTTATCACTTATTTTTAATATGAATTTTTATATATAGTAGTTAGTCATCTCAGAGTAAACAACAGATGTACACACCTATATTCTGGTTTAGGACTGATGCTAGTATTAAACAACAATAACAAAACATGTCAGAAACTTTAATGATGAGTAAAGTGACAAGAAGAAGGAACACTCAAAGTTCAGTTCTTCTTGTTAAAAAAAAAAAA
>VXAA01004139.1:132759-174152 GCA_013399115.1 Anseranas semipalmata | reverse complement strand
AAAAAAAGACCAAGAAAGGCCTATACTTCTTTTCGGGACATTCTAAAATGAAAAAAATCCTGGACATATATATATGGTTGCTACTAAAAATAAATACTAATTTAAAACAGGTTTGATTTTTATTACTTCTTTCCCCCAGACCATGCCTTCCCCTGCTGCTGGAGTAAACAAGGAAGAAAAAAGTTATTCCTATAGTATAGCAGCTCCCACTGCCATAAAAGTGCATAGTTTTAGTCATGAAGAAAAAGAAAGGCTTTTTATCACTTGAACCCAGATCTTCTTTGCGTTCTAGAAGTTTTAAGCCTCACTAATGCTCAAGCCAATGCACAGCATTAGCTGTGAGGTATCAAGCATGAGTTGTTACCCCTGTTATAGGAGTTGAGTCACTCCAGTCAGTGTCACTAAAAACCGGCAAAAGTATGACTCCAGTGAGGAGAAAGTAGTAGCAGGAGAAAGTAGTAGTAACTGAGGCAGCAAGTCAGAGAGTGGGGTTGGCGTGGATGACTACAGCGCCTTCTAAGAAACCAGGGTAGGGCCACAGGACTGATCTGGCCATCTCAGGGTGTTGAGAGAGACATATACTGAAGCTTAACATATCAATAAATAAAAGCAATTTTTTCTAGCTAGTTGGAAATGGAAAATATTCCCATAAATTAATGTGTGGTAGCTTACCATCAACAAGATAGTCATGAGCACTTATGACCTGAATTCACAGATTCACAGATTCACAGAATTCTACGAGTTGGAAGGGACCTCCAGAGATCATCGGGTCCAACTCCCCTGCCACAGCAGGTTCCCTAGAGCAGGTTGCACAGGTAGGCGTCCAGAAGAGTCTTGAATATCTCCAGAGAAGGAGACTCCACAACCTCCCTGGGCAGCCTGTTCCAGTGCTCCGTCACCCTCACCGTGAAGAAGTTCTTTCGCATACTGGTGCGGAACTTCCTATGCTCCATTTTGTGGCCATTGCCCCTTGTCCTGTCCCCACAGACCACTGAAAAGAGTTTGGCCATATCCCTGTGTCCCCCACACTGCAGATATTTATAAACATTGATAAGGTCGAATTGTTTAAGTGTGTGTATCAATCTTCTAAGCAGCATAATTTAACACTCTGCAAAGTGTTTTCTTCTCCATAATCTCTAACAGAAATGTGATTTAACTTGAGTAGGGGCATCTCAGTGCAAGGGCAACTTGTTTATAATTGCATAGTTGCAGAGGTGAAGGTTGGATATATAAAATGCTATTTCTGATAAAATGGGCAAGGGAAGATTAGGAAAGTAGGAAAAAATATAGTACAGGAAAAACAATGAATCAGTATTTCAGAAATTTCTCTCTGTATCTATACGTACGTATAGATAGCATTGGATTTGTTAGTTGACTAAGAGTGTATTGCAGGCACTAAGAAACAAGTCCTGTTGATCACCTTGGTAAGATGTTTTCCTCATTATAAGCAAGAAGAAAAGTTTTTTTACTTTGCAACTAACAGACCACAATTTTATTATAAAGCTGCAACAGAGTAAGAGCAACTAAAGTATGGTCTAAGAAGGGGATAGTAGGAAACCTTAGGTATGGAAAGATAAAAAACACCTTATCAGTGGGGTAAGGTGTTACAAACCTTGTTCTTGTCATCTACTCCATAATAACTATCCATATTTGTATTCTTTTTGAGTGGTACAGTGCAGCGTGTGTTGCAGGCAGTTCTTGCAGAGGATGAGAAACATAAGTTCAGAGGGTAACTCGTTCATCTACACACACCCTTAACACCTCTCAAGTTGTCCAAGTGAGGGATGCTTACAGATAAGATGAAATGATTATGTAAAAGCAAGTCCTATCACACCTCAGCTGACTGCAGAAACCTTGCAGCCTGGAACACGAGCTAGCATCCATTTAAACTAAGACTGGACCACAGAGATGTATATTTTCAGTAAGTGAATTCCATCTATAATTCATCTTCTAAAATACACTGTGTATTGTGTGAATTTTTATTGTAAATGTGTTCCTCGCATACTGGTTTTCCCGTGGTACACAGATGCCACATTTCTGAAACACAGTAAAGCATTTATAATTGTATCCTAAATCTGATAGGTTAGTTAAATTAAAACTATCATATTTGATGAATGAAGAAAAAAACCCTGTTCTTATCAAAATGCAATATGAAGAAGCCATGCTTAACCCTGTCAAGGAAGAGAAATGATTCTAAATTGTGAGTACAACATTCTCACTGTTTGTTGATGTTATTATTTTGTCTTTTAGAATATACATTTAACTGTTTCCAACTTTTGTGTTCAGGACCACCTTACCATCCTGACTGTACACATACCGTTTGGTAATTAGACTCAAGCATTTCAGCTTTGTACCATTACTCTTGTACTCACTCATCCTATCCCTGATGACCAGTTGAATTTAGGCTCAAATCAAGTTACAAATTCTTTAATCTGGTAATGTTTATGATAGAACAATGAAAAGTCATTCTACCTGAAACACTGGATAAGATATGTATAGGGTATATACTTACCACTGCTGAGTAAATAACCATTGTTAGCAAATTTATCCATTTCTGCGCAGCTCTTATCAGGAGGATGTGCATGAAACAATTTAGAAAGTGTAAAGTAAAATGCACATAGCCAAATCACTTCATGATTTCATGAAGTCACCTTTGTTCAGTTGTAATCTGTTGTTATAAATTTTCCCATTAATTGTTGAAAAGCTTGCAATTCACTCTTCACCTGAGTACTTGATAATGAACTGGTGAAGAACTGGTCTTGAACTGATTGAATTTGAGCTGATAAGTGACTTAAGCACCTTGGAGAATTGTACTATATATGTTTAGGTTGATTTAAAATTATGACAGGAATTTCTGTGATGGTTGAAAACCTTTCGAGCTCTGTATACTGAGTCTGAGCAAAGACTACTAGAAACTGTAGAAAGTTTGAACCTTTGTAGGCAATATATCTTTAAATAAGTATGGAGGGTAGATTTCAAACTCAGTCTATAAAACATGTTTTACTGTACTTTAGGCATATTGTTCCTTTTGTATATTTCTTCAAACATTCCATTTTCTTTGAACACACATAATGAGATCTACACAGTGAATTTACATATATTTATACAGCTAATCCAAAGGAATTTTTGTGTCTTGCATGACTCTGCATATTTATTAGAAAAGTTTATTACAACCCAAAAGTTTATTTTGAAGCCAGGGAAGCTACAGAGTTAAAGGAAGTTAAAGAAGTAATGGCAGTGATATTTCTGTAGAGGATATTTACAAAAGTACTGGTTGCTACTACTAAATGCAGAGTAGATGTTTTATAAACTTTTTCCAAAATGGTCAGGAAGTAGAATGACTGGTAATGATGATTGGCCGATCTGAGAATGGTTTTCCGGAATTAACATGGTTGTGGTTGCCAGTCTCACTTGGTGAGTTACAAATTAAGGACAGGATAGCATTCAATTCACCTAACTTTAGCAGCCTAGATGCGTATTCCAAGCTAATTGATGGGCTTCCTCTATGATGATCTCCAGAGTGCATCTCACATCTCCTTAGACAGCTGTGGTAATTACCCTCCTGGAGGTACCTGTTCAGTGATTGCAGAACAAACTGGGATTATGAATGCAGACAAGATGCCTAATTTTCATATATATAAAATTATTTGAAATAAACCTCATCATATGAACTATGTTTTCCACAACAACATAAGAGTAGGCTTAACTAATAACTTATTAGTAGTCACATTTAAAACAGTGGGATGATCCACATGCTTTAGGTTACATAGGTGTCCAAATATTTTGCTTGACCCTGGTTCGAATCTGTATGGTGTGGACATACTTCCTCCCTCAGTTGCAGCTCTGTTAGCCGAAGTTTACCCACCCCAGGCTGCTTTCGGTAGCTGCCATCCAGTTAGTTTTCCTGCTGGAGCTGCTGCTGAGATTGTTTTCTAGGCTATTAAAATTAAAATGAGCCAGCATAAGCCATTGAAATAATAGATCTTTTTGCTTGCCTGCTTTGCTAACTCAACTCACTTTGAAATAAATTAGGCAGCAGTCACACAAGTAATTTAACCAGTGGATCTGGCAAGGCAGTGTTCTCTGGCAAGAGGATGGCAACAAACAGTTGGGGGTTGGCTGGGGATGATAATCTCTTCAGCTGGTCCTGTGGGAGCAGTAATGCAGAAACAATTGCACAAAACTCCCAACTGTATCTTCTTTTGAAGGGCATCATTTGTTTTTGTCCAATAGTCTTCAGTCTCCTCATTTACCACCAGAAATAATACTATGGCTTCCTATTTCTAATGTAAATTTACGTAGAAGAAAGAACTTCATATTCTAAGTAAATAAACCTCACAGAATATGTGCCACATTACAGCCATTTGTATTAAGAGTATATGACTGTAAATAGTAAGGAAACAATCTTGCAGTTTACAGACTTTTTGCTAAAGTCTGTTATAGGAAGAGAATGCCTTAAAAATTCAGAATATCTGTTCTAGTGAGATATTATAGGAGAGCTCCTGGAGTTGACATAGACACACAAAAAGAAAAGAAAAACAGAAAGATTTTTTTTTTTTACCACCGCTTTGAAGCATAGTTATCTTGGAAGCTGAAGAGAAAAAAAAAAAAAACTATATTTCTTTCTAATGCCTTAGATCTAACATGTCTAAATACTGCAACTTACCCAGTAAATTGTGTGGTGATAAGAAACTTGTGGTGCTGGCAAACTTGTTCGAAAAGAGAAAGTTTCTGCAGTATGTGATTTGGTAATCTAGCTGTTTGTTGTTTATTACTGTTACTGTTAAAAGAAATTTAATTCTTAGGAAAAAAAAAAAAAGCAAGCATATTCAGCTGTTCAGTTCTCTTCTGCCGTTAACATCATATCTTGCTGTTTTATGAATTATAGGAATGTGATCTTTATGTACCCGATAATCTAAAGAAAATTTGTGGTTAAAGCCATTTTGCTTTAAAGTATGTTTGTTAAGGTTTGAATGTTCACGAAACTCTATAAGCTAAGTTTTGCACATGCCATTCTTGACATTTTAGACAGTTCACATTGTTTTTATATAACTGCAACCTTGGATTTTTAAATAGTATTTCAATATCAGTCAAGATTTATACCTGTTAATGAACATGTATATGTGTCAGTGCACAAAATTTCTTAATAATTATTATTGTGTTAGACATTTTTACAAAATGGTTGAAGTTTTCAGACCATATGGGTAAGTTATTCAAAAAATCCATAAAAGAAATTCTACTTGACAAAGGTATGATACTGTTTTAAGAGGCTGACTCACTTCCACACTTGGAAGATCATTACCTTTTTCTATCATATATTCAAAAATATTTTCATAATTATATCTAATCACAAAGAAAAAGTGAGACATGAGTTTACTCTAATACTGAATACTTTTTACTAAATGTTTCAAACTTATTTCTTCTGGAGAAATTTCATAGCACTTTTTACTATTCTTCTATGATATAAATTTAGAACTATTTCTAATTAATGTGAGCAGTCAGAGCACCACAGTCTTTTCTCACTGTGGTGACTAGCCTTTGCTGGTAATTGAATGGTAGCCTTAAACAAGGTGAGGTCATGAAGCTTATTTATCTGACATGGTGAATTCTATGCCTGTGTAAGAGGGAAAAAGGATGTTTTTTTGCCCTCAGGGTATTAGTCATGGTCCATAGGTTCGTGGGAAAAATGTAGGAAGTCTCAAAAGTGTGTTCCTATTATTTCAATTTTTCTTAGACTTCATTTGAATCCCAAAGTGAATTTGCTATTATTCCTTTGAAGGGTGCATAGGAGGGTACCAACAGTCTTTGAGGAGCAACACCTGCAGTTGCATTCAAAGGCATGACTTTTCCAAGCAGTTTCTGAGCTGCCTGGTATTGTCCCAGGAAGGATAAAGGCCTAGGTTTTTTACCTGACTGGCAGAAGCATTCCACCACCAATAGAACTCTAAACATTGTTTTAGAAGTAATGAGTCCTGCTGGTTTCATCCTGCAAGACCTTGAAATCCCACAGGGCAATGTGGTTAGAAATAAAACAGAAGGCTGAAGCTTTTAATGAGTTTCCTATCCACAGATGCCATCAAGCTTTTATACTATTCATTTTATTTCTACAGCTTCAACAAAGGATCCCAGAGTTGTGGGCAATACTCTGACAAGTGCAGTTCACAAACTTGGCAGAAATCTAGACTAGACAATAAAAGATCATTGAAAGAAGTAAAAGAAAAAGCAAAATAATAAAAAATGAACTTAAATATGGGATACTTTACTTACAAAAAGTGAACGTAGTGCAATTCAGACAAACTGAACTGCTTGGAGTATAGAATGAGGATATGAGTGCAGGTTTCTATGATGTTACAGAGGTTATGACAACAAAGAAAAGTGAACTGAATAGGGCCAGTGAGAGGTCAGTGTGCATTTTGGGAATGTCCTTCATGCAACACTAAATTGACCATTCTTAACCTCTTCACTATACGTGGATCTTAACTATTCTGTCTTCTGTACAGTCAGAGAAAATGAAGGATGTTAATGAAGAAGCAATTTGTTTCCTTATGAGAAGACGAGGGTAAAAACATCTGTGGCTACATACGGGGGTGTAGAATATGCTTGTGTGGATTTAGGAGACACTACATTTCATTTTACTTTTCCCACATTTCACCTCTCTGTCTTTCAACTCTTTGACCTCTGTCTGTGGAACTCCAGTCCAGATTGGATAGTATCATGCAGGCTGTTCTTGCTTCATCCCTAGTAAAATATGGAGGATTTTGTTACTCTGAGAGTAAACAGACTCCACAGGTTGAAAAACTTGCCTTTCGTCTTATCCTTTTATCCCCTGTTCAGATACAAATGAAAATTCTCATTGAGAAGCACATAAATATTTTCTTTTCAGTAGTTTCTTCCTGCAGCTGTGATGAACAAGTTCATGTTGAAAACTCTTATGAGAATGGTTCAAATCAGTTCAAAAGCCAGATATGGCTTTGACTGCAACTGCACCCCATTTTACAAAAAGAACTATTTTTCTAAGGTTTCCAGAACAATTTTGCAGTCTTGGGAGCTTTCACTAAAAGAATATAGATCCACTGTAAACCCAATATCCATCAAGAACAGTTTTCCAGCTGTTTTGAGTTGTGCGCTTCACTGGGTTTTAGATGGAGAAACTATTGATTACATATAAAAAATAAACATTTCTTAAACCAATAACAGCACGAACTCCTCAGGTGCATGCAATGCACAGTTGTTGTACTCTAAATTTTAAGATTTGTCTTTGTTTTAGTTTTCATTGTTACAAGAAAAGATACAATCTGCAAAAGCCTTTCCAAGCTGTGGAGAACTAGCAGAACAAATTATAAGTTGTCAGAATCCTTTTCTCTTTGGCTCTAAATCCTGAAAATGGTATTTACGTTATATCTGGATTCATATGGCTGTAATTTCAGCTATGGACTATGAACATTGAGTCAGGTTCAGCATGTTGACTTAGTTATGGCCAAGTAGGTTGAAATGGAGAAGAGATGAGTTCAAATGCCTTAAACTTCTGTGTACTTTCATTCTAAGAATTTTCCAGGGCTCTCAGAAGCACTTACACAATCAGTATTTCCAGCTCCACATTTTGGCACTTCTCAGATCTGAACATCTCTCTTTCTGTCCTCTGTTAGTACCTTATGCTAATTAGCTGTACAATGTTTAAGTTTTACTATTTAATATTGAAGGAAAACTGCCCTTCTATCCTCATGGTGTCTTTGAAATTTCTCTCTCTCTTTTTTTTTTTTTAATGCATCATGTATTGCTTGCGATGCTGTCATAACAATTGCATTTAGAAGTGAAAGAATTGGCTTTTTAAGAATATATATGTACATGTATAATACATAACTGTATATGCATACGTGTACATATGTACATAATCATATACATTATTACTGTTACCAGATCTCATTTGTACAGAACAAAATAATGCGGGATTATAGTGTTTTACCTTTTTAATGAAACTTTTAAGCTGATTGTAAATTAAGTCAAATAGTGTATAATGTGTAATGCTGCCAGTAATGATTAACTAGACATCGACTGATAGTTCCCAATATTTGTTATCTATTACAGTTTTTCTAAATAAAATTGAAATTACTTAATCATCATTTGACATATTAAATACATAGCCTGCAACTACACATTCTTACCATTTATACCTAAATGTTTACTCCCACATTCCCCTCTGCAGGGCGCAGTTCAACACCTTTTGAAATTAATTGGCACTTTTACAATGACATTTTGGCATTTCTCAAATCTGAACATTTCTCTTAGTATTTGACTAACAATGAGCAAATCATGCTTACTGATTGTAGCATCTAGTTTTGTACCAAAGTCTTAAATTAGATTCCAGTCCTGTAACTGAATCTACAGCAGCATATGTGTCTACTCAGCACTCCAGTCATTTCAAGTAGGCTCTGGTTTGGTATGGGAACCTAGAGCACAACATTTGTTTTTGACAGTTTGATATTCAGGGCATAGACTAATTTTCTAAATGCTTCTATAGTGCCTACAATAGAAATAGACTTTGGGTAATATCCTGAAAAAAAAGCTATCTAATATTTAGTAATGGGAATGAAGGAATATAAATATCAAATGAATAATTGTAAATGGATGTTTTGCTCAGTTTAAGCTTATATAGTTGTTTATGGTAAAGCCACTTAAATTTTTTTTTGTCTTTCAGTACAGTTCACATTAAAAAAAAATATATTAAAGAAGGTAGAATGAATGTTTTTTAAAAAAATGTTGAAAATTATGTTTTTTCTAGTTGAATGCAAGTTTAATGCTAACTAGTATTTTCAATACTTACCATGAGATATCAAACAGCATGTGCTTTCTATTTATATTGGTTACCAATCTCAATATTCAGAGGAAGAGCGTATAAAGTTAACAAGCAATTATTTGGCAAATTAGTACTCAACAACCCTGAGTAAATAGGAAGTTTGAAACCTATCTGTTATACAGCTACTTTAATTTGCATAGCACACTGGTGTGTTTGCTTTGCAAATACTTTGCAATGAATCATCATTTGTACTATACAGTCCAAAGAAAAGCAATCAAAATTCACAGCAAGACAATGAAATTAATTATAACTGTTGAATTCTGTGGTGGTAATTCCTCCTCATGCAGGAAGATTAATTGCATTGCACTTTCCTTGCACTCCACTAAATGATCTGATGAATGTATAATCATTTACAGATTTCTCAAATGCTGAA
The DNA here is from genome assembly GCA_013399115.1 of Anseranas semipalmata. Lineage (NCBI taxonomy): Eukaryota > Metazoa > Chordata > Aves > Anseriformes > Anseranatidae > Anseranas > Anseranas semipalmata. The sequence goes on along the minus strand of VXAA01004139.1, from coordinate 164,925 downwards.
AATTGATTACCTTTGATTAGCTCTGATCTGCACAAAGAGCTCTGACAGAGTATCAGTGAAACATTACAACATTACAGACAAAGTAACAAATGATTTAATTACCAGTGTGCTTATTAATGTTAGATTCCCTGCAGTGATCCTGGCAAATCAGGGGCCTGTAATAGACCTGTGGGTTTCACTGAATTCCATTAGGGTTTAAATAATATTTCTCACTATTTCTCAAATCCTTCTTTTCATGGCTTCTTAATAACTCTAATTAATTCTAATTTGCACAAAAATCCATTGCATCTCCATAAACTTTTAATTAGATGTAAAGCAAGATAAGTCACTGCTTTCAGAGACTGGGGAAAATGCAAACTGCAGCTTTATATGCTTCCAAATAAGTTTTTCATTAGCAAAATATATTTCTCTATAAAGCTATTTAATGAAAGTTTAGAACTAATTTTGAATTAGGCATGTGGTCCAGCTATACACTTTTAGCTGCAAACATAATAATAATTGCTCAAACACAAAGTGAGTGAAAAAACAGGATGGTAAAATGTTTAGCTAACTGAATGGTAAACATCATTTTAATACTTTTTAATGTATTGCCAATATATACATTCACTCATTTTGTTAATTGTGGTAGATAAAACACTCTGATTAAGCTGCTACACTGTATGTTGAAAGACTATTTGAAAATGAAATAGCGAGGGAACACTAGCCCAGTTACAGACCATGCTGAATGTTGTTGGCACAAACAAATCAGGCTTTTCTACTTGTTTCTACATGAACACTTAGATCAGTTCAGATTGGCAGCTTCTTTGGTTTTCCCTGGTTTTATGTCATTATATATGACATTAAATTATTAGGAAGCAATGACAATGAAAACCCAGATGATCAGAGAAGTCAAACAGAGCTCAAATTAAGCTCTGTTTCTGCAAGTGTTTCTTAGAGAAAAAAGTAAATGTAGGTAATTAAAAGCTTATTTAGCACTGAAGTACTAATACATGGACAACTTATAATAATATTTTTGTATTTCAGTTGTGTAGGAAAGGAGTGACTGTAATACTGCAGGTGTTACTTTGTCATTCCTAATGCACAAGATGGAAAACTTAAAAAATAGAAATATTCAGCCCCCAGTGTGGATGATTACATTTATTACATTCACTGCTGTCAGCAGCTGAAAAGCTATCCATCACACTGAAACAGCGATGAGAGTCAGAAGTCTCTTTTTTGTAGAGAAATATTGAAGTCAGATTGTTGATGTCAAAAGTCAAACTCTAGTTCAGCTATCTGTTTTATGAATCTGACTGAGACACATTGTGCCTGTGTTCAAACTGATATCTAGCAGAGCTCATTTTAGCAAATGTGTGATTTAGAAGTCAGAAAAACATTCATACCAGCAAAATATTAAGAGGAAACTGATAGGGCACTCAACTGCTTTTATATTTAAATATCATATCATTCAATAATAATATATCATTTATTTTTCACTGACGGTTAAAAGCTTATTATGTATGATACAATGACATTATTGTATTTACACACAGTAGTCACAAAAATATTTTAGAAATGCACAAAAACAATTCGAATATGACTACTTTTACCACACCAACATAGACTTTTCCGTTGGCATCAGAATATTAATTTTTCAACTGATTTTGTACACACACACACACACATATATGAGGAACGATACATTCAACTGGTTTCAAAAGGCAAGCAGAAGACTTACATGGAGGCATACTGACATAAGGATGAAGCAGTGCATATACAATAGCTGAGTGAGAAAATCCAGTGTAGACATGATGAGAAAAAAAAGGAATGTTTTAAGCCCTTAAAGGCTGAGTACATGCTCACCATTGGAATTGTCTGTCTTTACCGACAGTAGTTACCATGCGCTGTACTTCGATAGCATAAATAGGATTCTTAGAAAAGCAGTACTGAATACAAATGTCTAACATAGTGTATTTTCAACTCTGTCTAATTCTTCAGGTCTGAATTCCGAAAAGCTGAACTAAATCAGCTGCCTCCTTTCATTTCTTTAGAATTTTTAAAACAGAATTTTACACATAATTGTGATCAAAGCAAGTTCTGGTTAATAAATTGTACTGCACTGATAAACAATAAAATTAAATCAAGAAATGTACTCACAGCTTGGGGAGTACTACTTAATATGAGTATCTTCAGTAGTTTACATTGAATATTTTAAAAGCATTTCTTAAGGAAGGTGCTTTGTAGCTGAGAGAAAACGTATGCACTACACGTTATTGAACTTGCTACCGTCACTGCAGATTTTGTTCTGTTTAACAAAAACAAGCACAGTTTGTGAATTCAAGTCAGGGAGTTCCTTTTATTTTTGCTAATTTCACCATCCTTTCTCTTTTTAAGCACAGCCCTCAGGGTACATGATGTAATGGTCACCATTATAGTACAGAACAGGAAAAAAGGGTATCATGAAATGCAGAATTGAATGGTATTCTTAGAAAAGAAAAATGTATGCCAGATTTTTTCCAAGGGAGCTCTACTCAAAAACAAACAAATATGCAGATAGTGTACAAAGCTTCTTGAATCATCATTAGTGGTTAGGAAAAAAAAAAAAATTGGCAGAAAGAAAGTGGACGGTTTAAAAAAAAAAAAGCCAAAATGGAAGGACTAATTCAATGATACCAGATGTAACACATGACTGTGGGGATTGAAGGGTCATGAGTTTGAGTCAAAACTCAACTTCGAGTTAATTGGCTGGCAGTGGGGCTGCACAAATTGCAGAGATAGAGTACTTGTTTCCTAGTGCAGGAGGTCAGCCTTCTTATGCATTTGCACTCTTTGCATGGCATCCAAGAACTAACACTTGTATTTGCTATAAAAGAGTTTGCTTGCTTGTCATCTTTTTAAGCAGAAGAAAAAGAACTGGCTGAGCATAAAACAGAAAGACACGTTTAAAATGATTCAAAAGCTGTTCACTCTTGAATTATATGTATTTGCTTACTCGATTTTTTGTCTCTACAACCAATCCAGAAAACAAATGGCATACAATAGTTTCAGGGAATGTTTTAGCCCAGTGTTATGAATTCATTGATATGAAAAACATATATAAAATATATAATCTTAACGTATTTTCCCTTTGAAAAGACCAATATAGTTCTTTCTACTTTACCCAAGTTGAAATGTTATTATGTTTAAAAGAGGAAAATAATTGTGGTTACTGACTTTGCTGGAAAAAGAGAGAATTGTTCCTTAAAACATTTAAACGGGCAAGTAGGAAGAAATTTTTTTAAAACAGCTTCTAGCTGCGTGCGTGGAAACTCTGGCTCTGTGCCCGAGACGTACAGCAAAAAACAACATATGGAACTCACCAGTTCCTAAAATCCCTTTCCACAAAATTCATGCCACTCCTCACCACAATAAAATGACTCACGGAGGGGTGTGTTTTGTGCCTCCCAGGCAGAACTCCATAGTCCACAATTAGTCTATATATTGAAAGGCCAAAATACCTTATTGTTTTACTCGCTGTATAATTATCTGTTATGATGAACTGTGATTCTAAGGACTATTGTCCCCAAGCCTGGATCTGTGTGTGGAGCGGCTGTCTGGCAGAGACCCAGGAGTGGACCTTCCATTTAGACTCTATGCCTGAGTGATTTCTCCAGTCTCTCCCTGGCTGGCTGAAACAGGGACTGTTTCTGCATGATTTCTTGGGTTGATGAGAAGCAATTATGCCTTAAATGAAGTCATTCATGTCTGCCATTTTGTTTGCATATTTTTCAGCATTCACCTGTTATTAGACCTGTTTTTAAACTGTAAACTAGTTTCAAGTAGACTTTTGTGTCTAATGCGTTTTGGTAATCAGAAAAAAATATATATGTAATGTTTTCTTCACAAATCACTCAAGCAGGAAATCTAATAGAGTGATTTAGAAGTAAAATAGCATTTAAGAATGTCCCAGGCATTTCATTTCTGAAGTGATAATGTATAAAGATAATCATTTTGAGATATTAACTAAGATTTTTAATGGGGATTTAAATAACCTCATCTGGAGCAAAAGAGTGCCAAAACAGTTACTTCACACCATCTAAAGCCGGAATCCAGCAATACTGGTAGCGTAAACAAATTACTATTTTAATATTTAAGAACGTATTTGCATGTGAGGCAAGCTATTGTGTGTCATTTTTCATGATTCCTTTTGAACTGTATAAACACTTTGAACAGCTAGATTTCTGCAAAGCATTTATTCTTGATAGATCCTAAATTATTACAAAAATTCCTTCACTATGTATAGAATCTTCTAAGTATTTATCAAATAATTTTCTACTTTCATTCTCAGTGTCTGGTAGAGCTTTTCCACAAAGCAGTTTCCAAGGTGATATTAGGTACAATGCTGATAAAAGGTAGCCATGTCATGAAAACAAATACTGTAGAAAAAGCTTTGTTAATTCGTATTAAGCTGGATATATTTTATGCTAATTTTCCAAATCTTTTGTTGATTTGTCAAGCTTCTGAATGCTTTTTTTTTTTTTTTTTAATGAAGATGAGTGAATTTTGATAGGTGCAATTTATGTCTGAGAATCTCCTCCCAAGAAACAAATTACTTTGTCACGTTTTTCCCCATGGTAAATATAAAAGACAAAAAAAAAAAAAAAAGTAGGCCTGACAGATCTTTATATAATTGTAAAGCTTAAAACATAAACCAATTTTCAGATATTTCAATGAATTATATGTGAAGACCAATGATTAAAACTGTAAATGTACTTTGAAAAATCCTCTTTTCGTACCAAATAAACACTATAGCTAAATATTCTGAAATTAAACCAACAATATACTTTGAGGTTTATTTTTAAATTATATAAAAGATTGAAAGAAGTTGTGGGTAGTTTTGAAGTACGTAATTTGTCTGGGTAGAAAAGGGTTTTTTGTTTTTGTTGTGGGTTGTTTTTTTAGAAGATACTTGTACTAAGGTGACCTCTACTGTTTAAAAAAAAGGCTTGCAAAAGCGGCCCTCCTAAATCATCCAACAATCCCAAATTGCCAAGACAGACATGGATACTGCTGTGCTTAAAACTATTTGCTTAATTCACTGCTGTTTGGATTACTACAAATGATTTTAAGGTTTCTTTCTCATGCTTTGGAAAGTTCCCCTGCCATTTACTTTCTAGCCATTTGCGTGCAAATTCTGCCTGTACTGGGATCTCTGCCATTAAATTTTCTTCACACTGAAGGGTTTTTCTCTGCTCCTGGCGGGGCAAAGTCATGACCCAGAAAAAAATTGATTCATGAATTCTCAGGGTGCAGCTAAAGAAGAGAGGAAATATGCCTTGGCTGAGCTCCTGCTAGTGACAATTTAAAACCTGTAATTAGTTTGGATTCAAGCTGCAAAAGGAATCTGAATTTAAAATGCATTAATTCAAACTGATATATTAACTTTAACAAAGTAGATCCCTTATTATTGCAGTCTGTTTTGCTAACTGTTGGATCTAGACTTTATTAACTTAAATTTTATTAGAAAGTGCAAGTAATTGCTCGTGAACACTTTATCTATATGATGGTTTTCCTGGAGAAACATAACTTTTTATTGGGGTTAGTTAGCTTTAACACCTCCGTTATGGATTCTATTTTTACAAATTCCCATCATCCACATGCTTCACAATGGCTGAGGCCACATACCCCCTGCTGCTATCAGGACCCCACATCCCCTTTAGCTAACTCCCTGACATTTCTATGAACTACACAGCTGAAATGTTATACAGTAATTAATGTTGATCCTAGCACACACACAGCCTCCAGTACAAATTAGGATAGAAAAGGTTATCATAATATTTTGCTAGTCTGTTTGGTAGGCTTGAATTGCTCCCTGTGGGGGACAAACAAAAAAGGTATTTTTAAGATTTGCATGACGAAAGAGCATCCAGGTATTTTTATTCAAATAAAGTAAAAACTATATTGAACACTTTGCTTAGGAATAAATCTTCTTGCTTTTTGCACGGTCTGATGCCTTCCAGCTTTCTGGTCTGTTAGGAGTAGTTTGTAGTGTTGTATGTATTTTTGTAGATGAAGTAATGTATCGTGACTGAAACCCTTAACTAAAGCTCTGTTATCTTGCGGAGTTCAAATCCAGGTACAACCAGCAGCTGGATCCTCTCGGACTGTCAGTGGTGTCTGAAAAACACCCAGAGACTAAATAATTTAGATTACACCATTCTGACCTGTATAATTGTTTGAATGAGTAATGCAGCCACTAACTGAAAGAGGTCAACCATCTGTAGAGGAAACATAGAATTTGGTTTCATTTCCAAACAAACTTTTGAAGCACAATACTGTGGGAGGTAGGAAAAAGTCTGATGACAGATCAACGGCTTATCTGCTACACCAAGGTTAAAACTTCTATCACTTGCAGAAAGCAACGTTAATAGAAAATGCTCCTGAGAGAGTAAATTTAGCACAAATAAAGTTTGATCCATTCAATATGCCATTAATTGTCTTTTTTATTTTCTGTGGCTTACCATGAATGTGCCTTAAACACCTACAATTAGTATTGATGGATTCTCATTGCTCATTACAGAAGACCACAATCTTATTTAAATATTTTTAAAGAAATTAGATTCATCGGGGAATTGCTGAAAAGTTCATGGCTTGTCAGTTTTCTTTTCAGGAAAAAATAAAAAATTACTGATATGGTAGGGATTACAATCCCACAGTCATTCTGAAATTGCTCAGAGAACAGGTTCCTCATCCTGAACCAGGCATTTGTGTGCATGTGTCCTGCATTTTTATTACTTACCCCATGTAAATACATAGTGTTTGCCTTCCTACTCACATATTAATACGCCCATTTTCATAAGTAATAAAGGATTTTGTATGAATAAGAGCATTGTTTATAAAAAACTTACATCCCAAGGTACAATTCTTCTCACCAGTTTGTGCACAGTAAACCCAATGTGAAACAAAATTGCCAAAGATTAATGTCCTCTCAGTAATTCTGATAATACGTATAGCTGCATCGAAGTTTTTCCTCTCATTTTCTTACTTTTTTTTTTATTAGAGAATATATTTTATATGCAGACTGAACCTTGCTTAACACTGTGCTTAACACTGCACAAGATTGCAACTTGACAAACATATATTATTGAATGATGCCATTCATCACATTCAGAAACAGAAGTGAAGGCCAATTCCATTTAACAGACAGTGTGAGGACTGTTGCTGAATGCACAAATGGTGCTCTGTAAATGTTGCCCCACTCATTTATGAAGGCCCTCTTAAAGAGAGCTGTTCTTTGAGGATAGGAGACAGGAATCTAAGATTTCATATTAAAATTTAAAAGAAACATGCTTTCCCCTGAAAACATGCTTGAACTCATGTAAGCTCATAGAAATTAATATAAACTGATGAGTAGGGAAAAAACATTGTACTTTCTCACCCAGTCGTGAAATTCAACTTCATGCTTATACAGATACAGTATTTTTATATAGTTAACAGAATAAATTTGGGTATTATTTTAAAGGAATGTTTACCAATTCCACCCCAAAATTCTTAGATAGTAGGATACTAGGCTAACATTTGTGCAAACTGTAACGGCTGAAAAGAATCATGCCAGTGCCTGAGAAAATGTTCCACCTTTTGAAATTAGGACTTTTTGAAATCAGATTCTTTGAGCAGAAAATCTTCCTCACAGGGTTGTGAGTTAACTCTGCCTTCTGCTTACTGTGTCTCTGAACCCTTTGTTGCTCAGTGTTCTAGCCCAAAGAGGTAGGCAGTAAATCCTGTCCCATGTGAGACTGCTTTGTCACCAGATGCAGGTTTTAGCATAGGTCTGGGAGAGCCCGGAACACATATTGTCTAGCTTCTAGTTAAATATGCTAACCGTTATAATATAATACATGAGAAACATTTTGACCTTCACAGATATTGAGAGACAATGGCCTATACAGGAAGGACTCATTTGAGAGTCAGTCAAGAATAAGAGTTATGAGCTGTCAGTCTCAGTCTTTCATAGGCACCTAGGTGAAGACTTTAGAGAATCTTGACAGGTACATCACAAGGAGATCTTGTAAGGGACTGACTAGGAATAAGTATATTCTAGAGACAGACATAAACTGCTTATTTTTGTAAAGGAATGATGTCATGTTAATCTTGACAATTTCAACTCGTAGTTTTTATACCAAAATTGAGTTGTTCAAGAATTGCAATGTAACATTGAGTCACTGATCCATAAATATTACTCCATCAATAACCCATGTCTGATGCTTCAGAAAAAGGTGAAATTCCAGTCACATGCCACCAATTCATTTGTATGTCCTCCAGTATGACTCAGGCCAGACACTAACATATCCTTGAAATAATTGATTTTTTTTTTTTAACGGAGCTGTTTTCCAAAAAAAGTTTTATTAGAATTGAAATGTGTTATGGGATTTCAGCAATAGTTTCTATAAGAATACTTGAAATAAATTGTTTTGATTGAGTTTTTCTGTTTTATATCAATTAAAATTACATTATGTGAGTATTACAACACACTGATGTGTGTGTGAGTATATACTTAATTAAATATATGTATGTATATAAAACAAGTTATTCCATGTGTCCATATATAGACTGGAATTTTAATTTTGAAAAAACAAAACATTTAATGTATGAAATATTGATTTATTAGCACAAATATGGCATTAATTTTACCACCATAAATATTCTGTAGTACAACAAGATTTTAAATTATGTAAACAATCAGATTCTGCTGTTTACATTGTCTTAAATTAGACTTAGTTGAGATATTTGGATTTTAACCTGTGTGATTGAAAGAAGAATCTCTTCTGGAATACAAATCTTTTATAGGTTAGTGGAAATGGTCGTCTGTTTAAAAGTCTAAGTGGGGGCTGGGCAATTTGGGGAATTTAAAAAATGGCTGCCACATAGTCTGGGCAACTGGTAGCTTGAACCACCCAAAGAAATGAGGTCTATGAAGTGGATATCCTACTAGTATAGAAAGGCAGCATGATCTACAAAACTAGCCATGTTAGGGAACCAAGGAATGACATGTTATGATACTTAAGCCGAGACTTTCACCGCCTGTTCCTCAGTCTTTGTTAAATTGTACTATTTCAATAGAGTAGAAAGTTAGATTCACTGAGGTAGGGAAATAACTTTTTTTTTTTTTTTGGTTTCTCCTAGATGACATGGTAGTGATGAATACAATGATGATATTGGTACCTAATCTAGTAGCTAGTAGCCACAAATCTGATACACTAGAATTCACTCATAGCGTATTAAGATGTTTTCTGATGGATGGATGGGTAATTGTTCTGTAAGCTCCAAACAGAAAGCAGACTATCTCAGAAAAAAAAAAAAAAATGCATCTTTTAGTTCAAGTAGCAGAAGTATATGAGCAGATAAACAAAGTTTGTTCTTTTTCATGGTGTATTCATCTCTGCTAGCTAAGGGAACACAGTCTCTGCCAGTTCTTGAATATCTGCATTCCTAAACTAAGATTTATGAGCATCATGAGCAACAAATGTAGCGTTGTTGATGTTTGTCATCATCTGATTTCTACATCACCAAAATCATGATGTAGGAGTGTCATGTTATGGTACTGCACTGTCACATTTAAAAAGATGGATATTTTAAAAGATTGATATTTTAGTATATTTTAAATTATTTTATTGGTGTTTCTATCTCTTAATTGATGAATCAATTTTCCACATCCTGTTCAGAAGAAAAACTTCAAGATATTGATGTAATATGATAAATTCAATTTCACATACAAACTCATTCTTATTCTTGTATTTTTATCCATCAGAGACTATTATATGAAGAAATGAGAGGCGTAAATTCATAATTGAGGGTATCCACAAGCATACTACCTGCTTCTTAGTTATGGCATTTGCCACATATTTTGAATTTTGGAAAGATAACTTTCTTTTTTAATGAGTTGCAGAAATGCAAATTAAAATATACTCATATAGTTGTGGTGACACTTTTTCCATTTTGTCACAGTCTTTGCAATATTTTGTATCTTTCTTCGAGCATAATTTTGGAGACATTTAAATATGAGAGACTCTAAACTGTCATTTTGAAAAAGTGTTTTGGTGAAGAGTTGGAAGGCCTTAAAGACTCAAGGAAGAGGAGGCAAATGAAAGGAACCAAAATTTTCTAGTTTCACACCAAATATTTTTTATATTTTTTATTGAATGTAATTATGGTACTGACTTATTGACAGTGTGTACTAAGTGTATGAAGTCCTTGAGAATGAATATTATACAGTCTGCTGCATAGGTCATGTTGATAAGACACCATTTACTTTTGCATTGTTTTTTGCTGTAAAGATAATCATGAGTAATGATCCAGAGATTCTATATGTGTACAATTTCTTTAAAATCAATACAAGATAAAAATAGAAGTAATATTCAATTTCTGTTGGGAAGAAAGCTGTTTTATAATTACAGTATACAGTAGTATTTATTACAGACAACATGCTTTCTTCTTTAAAGTATTTTAAGAACTGTATAAGCCACTTTTAAGTTACCAAACCTGGGACCTCTTGTACAAAACTGTGCCATCACATCAGCATGTAAGTGCACTCTGCATAAAAAAAGGATGGGGATTGATTTAGGCCGCACTACGGAGCCAACCCCAGGCTGAGAGTAGCTTTATTCTCTGCTTGTTTTCTCAGCTTTTTATTCATTTGCAATGAGGGAGTGTGGTGCTTTTTTGAAAATGACTCTCTTGATGAGGCCTCTGATTGTAAAGTACTTTCAAACTGGGAACTTCACCACCTTTGTTGCTGAGTGGATAACTTTTCCATTAAAAAATGTGAACCTGCTTTCCACCAACCCCTTTCCTCCTCCTCATTATTGTTCATGTGCATCAGAAGAGACTTTTCCTGCCAGACTGCTCACAGGAAGCTAGCAAAAAGGTACCCAAGTTCTTGTGCAATTGCGTGATAGCAAACTGTGTTTTCATTGCCAGACAGTACTAATAGCAGTTTTCTAAATGCAACTTGAGTCTTTATCTAATCCACTTTATCTCTGCAGATCTCCTATAAGCTTCCTATCCCCAATTTCTTCTTCTTACAATACACGTATATGAAGCATGTACACATGAAACCATGCAATGAATTTTAGTAACAAAAGTGACTGACTTGATGACAGACTTTCAGTGAGAATTTGTCCCTGGAAATGCTTTCATTCCTCATCTTCCCCATCGCCTCCCCACCAAAAAAAAATTTATCAATGCAGACTACAAGTATATTATATATATATATTTATATTTATATATATAAAGCACCTATCACCATATTGATGAACACTCTTTGGAACCACTCTGATGGCAAGGGTAAGAACAGGAGTTGGCCTGTTAGTACCTCAGCACTTCTGTTTCCAACCAATTTAAAAAAAAAAGCCACAAGACTTTTGCTGATCTTCTGATCCTAATGACCAGTGTGATCCCACAGTGAGTTACTCTCATGCTCTCTCTCAGAAGTAAAGCAATTTCCATATGAAAATGGGATTTTTTTTTTCTCATCGTGATTTGGAATTTACCTTTCCTATACACTAACTGTTCTTCCTACTATACTATGGCTGTAGCTGTCAGATCGTCAAATCGATGGTAATTTACTAGTGAAAAAAAAAAAAGATAGATACTTAACATTTTAGCAAAAGTTTGGGCAATATTTAGCACTTGAGTGTTAAAGGAAGTGAGAATTCAAATTGTCAGCACTTAGCACTTTCATTCATATTCACTAATCTCAGGAAATTATGTCCTGAGAAACCAGTACATACTTAAAATTGAAACAGGAGGTTTAAAAAAGATTCTGCGTGGCATCTTATTTTTCAGTATTCAAAGCAGAGAGTGATTATTTTTCTTTTCCTTATTAGATTGGTTATTATATCCCTTAATAATTTATTGCTGCTTTGTTTGCAACATCCCGCGACAGAATCGCTCACAACTTATTATTGGAAGACACTACCAAACTCTGTCAAATTTGGATGTGAAATTATGTTATACATTATAAATTACAGCAGCAGATGTTCTTTTAAAAAGTTGTGGTTTCTTTAAATGATCTAGCTGATGCAACTCTTTGAATCATTGCGGTGAGAGACAAAATTGATGACAGGCTGATTTAGTGGTGCACTTTTTAACCAACAGTTTGAAGAGATTAGGAGATTGTCAAAAGATATCAAGGTAAGTAAAGGGATTAATTTCAAAAGTTGTTTTAAATGAAAAACAAATGGGTTTCTTTGAAAACTCTTTTATAGCTGGGTGCAACTGAATGGAAAACCAGCTGCAAAGAAAACTTTTTGTTTAGTATTATTTTACTTTTTTCTCAAGCAGATGATTTCTGGATGCCCAGTAGTCTGCTAATTTGTCTCAGAAAAGAATAACATGAACATTTCTTGGTGAACACATTAGTCAGTTAAGTTTCTTAAATATTTCTTCATCCCTGAAATATGTTTAAGCCTTAATAACAATAAAAAAGTCTATCAAGTCAATAGACAGGGATATGTTTGGTTTGACAGATAAATATTTTAAATAAAATGTGTAATTGTCACTTAAGAAAGAGCAAAGAAGATCAAAAACTACAGTTAAAATATTTTTAAAAATCTATAGCAAAATGAGTTAATGTGCAGGAAATGTTAATTAAAATATGTATATAATTATAAAAGAAAAGAAGTTCTTGCCATAGACAAGACATATATAGGATGGTAACATAAAGCATACATAGACATATATAGGTTGGTAACATAATTTGTGATTTAGCACAGAAAAGTTTCAAATGTTATAAATGGGCCATGCCTCAGTAATAATATTGGAATTGTTAGCCTGCAGGCCCGGTATTATTTGCTGCACCCAAGCATAAAAAGAGGACTGGAAACTGCGCGAGGGGTTTTACTTCTGAATGATTCCATGTACTGGCTTAATTGCATGCTTCGTTCTCTCAGGTGGTACTCCCAGAACTAAATATGTTCAACACTTTCCATTACAAGAGCTATTTTTTTCAGCATTTTCTAGTTTCACCCAAATTTAATGACCCTATCTGGATTTTACCTGAAAGTCTACCTGAAATGTGACATTTCAGTGTTTTGCTTAAAGCTAATTTTATTTATTTGTGTTTGCATACATGCATGCATATACTTAAAAAATTTCATGCAAAGTAGAGCAGCTGTTTCTAAAATCAGTACAAGGCAAAAAAAGAAAAAAGAAAAAAAAAGAAAAAAAAAGAAAGGCATCCTGTTCTGTCCATCCTAAAAAAAAATACTGTAGTTCATTTGTTCAGGTACTCTAGAGCAGAGCAATTCATGGTCCTGTCAAGATTAATAAGTAACTAGCATTTGATGTACACATTGAATTTTGCCAAAGATAAACATAGTTACAAGACTGAAAAAAAATCTGAGTTCACATACAGTAAGAAATCTTGTCTCTGCACAGTCCATCTCCAATAAGGAAAGCTACCTTACAGCACTCCTGCGCAGAATATGCAGAAATAAAGCCTGTGAAGAAAAGGAAAGTAGCAAAAACTTGAACAGCACATTTACAGAGGGAAAAAGGATTAGTATGAAGATACTGGATAACTGCCTTATCTGCTGTTTAACTTATCTTTGCTGCTTAACTTCAGCAAAGGGGCTGAAGGGAGAAGTGGGATTTAGGGGTGAATAGGAAGAAGCAAGGAGAAAGACAGGAATAATACACCAAGGCAGAGCAGTCTGATCATTAGGCTCTAGAACTAGGATTGAAAACACTAGTCCAGTGAGTCTGGTTCTTCTGCAGTTAAAAATGAGGTATGAAATTCTTAAGTTCATATGTGGAACAACCCTGGTTCACATAAAGGGTAGTTCCTGAGTTGACTTCTGATACCAGAAAGTCTATAGTTCTAGAATTCTACTTCTATACCTGGAGTTCCAATTGTTTTTTGATTGGAAACATGAAACATTTGTTTTCTCAGTTAATGAATCAAAACAACTAAAGATCTTGTATTTCCTAAAATACTGCAATTGATACTTCTGTATATATGCATTATAATGCAGTCCTTCACTGGATGATCCTATTGTATTTCTTCCAGAGTAGCCGTATCTTTTTGAGTTAAACTAATAGTTTCTCTATTCCCCAGGTTCTCACCCACAGGCAGGGATAATAACACCATCTATCTTCAAAGAACTTTGCGAAGATAAATTTGATAACTTTTTATGGCCTTCAGATGCTGTAGTAAGCATACCAAAAATACAGAAGAAGAAATCTGTAGTGAATACTGCAGTGAATACTAAAAAAAGAGAGATCACACATTGAATAACTAGTCAAACATTGAATAACTAATCATTCATTAAAAGAGGCAGAGATTGTACAAAAATAGATAGGATCGAGTAAAGAAACAGTACCGTGATATATGCGTAAAGGGTCTGAATTAACATTACTCAAATTGTATTAGATCTAGCATTACAAGAGTTTGATTTCATGTGTATATTCTCTTTATAACCTCCAGGGTGTTATTCTATATCTCCGTCTCCGTATGAAGAGCATATATGGCCCACCATACTGGAGTAAATGCTTTGCAATCTTTTTACTTATGTTCATGACATATTCCCTTGAGAAAGGCTAGGACTGTCTGTCTGATTTCACTTGTTTAAAGCTACATATAAATATTCCAGAAAGCACAAAAATTAGTCTGGCCTCCGATTTCCAGCTTTTGTTTTATCCATCAGATCACACTTCGTTCTCTGTTTGAACCTATTTTAAAGGAGTGAAATGAAGTAATGCACAAAAGAAAACAAAGCACCAAAAGGTAAAGTACTAATACTGAATAAGGAACAGTCATATGGGAATTGTAAGATATTCCCTTCACATTACATAGGAAATGATGTAATGTGTGGTGTTCTAGTCCATGTTCCTGCATGCATGTAGTATATATAACAGCAAGGAAAAAGAGAGAATGAGTGGTAGGCTTATTTATCTGTATTCCTGTGCCCTATGCTTAAACACGAAAGACAGTAAGAGGAAAGTACCATCAAGTATGTTTGAAGTGATGCAGCTGGAAGCAGAGTAGTGCTCTTTCTAATAATATATCTGTATTCCTACAATTACCTTCTATCAGCCTACCCCTACTACCATGTAGTAGTGGCTCTTCAAACTTTTCATTAAAGCATGGTTTAGCAAATTTATTTGCTCTTAATTCTACCATTCTTTACTTTATACTTATGTAACCCTTTTTGCATCCTGCCGCATTTCACCACAAAAGGGAATGTAGATGATTGCAGTGTGAAAGCAAGCATCATCTTTAATTTCACTAACCAATAGATCTAACTATTTAGATCTCAATATACCTTAATCATGTTCAGATTATAATAGACTGGAATAATGAATAGGACTCTCAAATATTTTGGTGGGACACACAGTCTCCCATCCATCATACCTCACAGAGTGCTCCTGTATGGCTGTCACCTATGCAGTGCTGTTAGCTACGTCAAAGCAGAGGTTGCACAACCTCCAGAATCGAGAGCCAGCTTAGGGTCCCCCAGCCTGTGTTGTGCCATTACCCCACCACAAATGGAACTACTACTGCTACCACTCCCTGTTCTTCATATTCCTACACCACCTGACTCGCCACACTGCACAGTATTTTCCAGCACTCACCATCCAAGTGCTGCAAAACTCACTATCCAAGTGCTTCAATATATATATATATATAAAATACATATATATATATACTCCCACACTACCCACGAAGGAGTAGCGGAGCTGTAGGCAGGCAAAACTGAGACAGCCAAGACAGAGTGACTGAGCAGAAGGCTGGGATGCAGTGTAAGAGTCCAGAATAGACAGTCTTCTTGAAAGCAGAGATCAGATGTAGCCATGGGCTGGGTAAATCCTTGGCCAGACCCAGACTGTGATCAGAGCATCCCTGTACTTGGCAGAAATCTGTCCAGTATCTCTTAACAGGACTGGATCCTTCATCCTGTGCCTGGCAATAAGACTTAGAAATAGCTTCCTTGTTAACTTTGCCACTGATCAAATAACTTTAAAAATTCAAGTACTGTAGGTAGTCCTAAAACATCCGTCAGGGCTGTTATAAAATCCAGATACTTGAAATGCTGTCAGCAGTGACTCTGAAGACTGTTGGAGCTGTAGTGCAGTCATACTGGTCTGTTGGATATTTAGGATGGAAATTTAGTGTACCATGTCCACTACTTGATGTTGTTTAGTCTAATGGACATAACATATAATGCGATAAATGTGTCCAGAATAACTGGTATACAATAACCCTCTGGGGTATAGAGGCGTAAGAGGGTCAAGTGTGTATGTGTGTATAAGACCTAGCACTTCAGACCTAACACAAAAGGACAACCTGCAGATCACAGAATCTACATTTAAGTCAAAACTTCTTACTCAGATATTCAATGATAAGATCTATGGCAACTGGTATTTTCTAGGATCATTACATCACTTTGGACATGCCAGGCCATTTCAGTTCCACAGGTGACATACATGCATTTAGTTAGGACCTTAGCAAAAGGTCCTTACCAAAAAAAATTTTTTTCAATTAATCTTTGTCTTCTGAATGTTACAGTGCTGTTTAAAACATAACATAACCTTTTTAAAAATGGTGTAAGACAGAAACAGAACCAAATGGATTTTATTGTGGAATGAAGTGTTCCTTAAAGGTTCCCACAATTCAGGAATAGGGTCCTTTTCCATTCTTTTGAGAACTGGGGGGATTTCTGCAGGTTTTTAATTTGTTTGTTCTGCTCAGAGTAGGTGCAAGAGAGAAACAAAGAAACCTCTTGTTTTGCATTTGTCTGAGGATGCTTTTCACAGAATTTTGAGTACTGTCAGATTAAACTAAATCCTTATGTAATTAGCAAAACATTAGGTGGTTTAACTCCTGAGCAATCAGTAAGAATCATGGGTTCAACTCTGAAATCTTGGTAACCACTTTTCAATAATTCAAGTGACTCTTATTGCCCCTGCTACACCTTCTCTGCTGTGAATGTTATCCCATAATCAATACACAAAGCAACAAGAGTACATGATAGCCATTGGGGATCAGCTTCTCTAATCATAGACCCACTTGCGAAAAAAATGTTTGTGGGAAAACCAAAGATTTCGAGTCCAAGAGGACAAGAAAAGAGAATCTGATAGGATTCAGCATCCAAAACAAGGATTGTGTCTTGAGCATCTTCCTAGCCTAGTTTTAGCAATCAGCTTCAGGTAATCAGTAACAGCAGTTTGGTAAGTCTACAGTAAAGTAGGATGCTATAGCATGTATTCTGTTCAGAAACAGTAACTCTGCTTCAATTGGGTTTTAAATGTCTTCCTAGCCCTGACATAATCCTAGCTGCAGGCTTTGTTGAACCAACTGGTGTTTATTTTGAAACTGACATCTTAATTCCAGTAATCTGACTGCTCGCTGTAGGTCATTATCTCCCCAGCAATGTACTGACCACTATACAAAGAGGTGGAAAAGGGTAAAGAACCTTTAACTGATACTTGAAAGTCATGCAGTTTTGTTTGAATTACTGTGAAAGTTGTATTCATGTTTCTGTTTTCCACCCCACTCATCAGTTGTTTGTAACTATGCTAGAAAAGATTCTCTCCTGGCTGGAGCCCAGCAGATTGGTGCTCAGCTTGAGAGGAACAGTATTATTTAGCTTTGAAAATATTTATTGATTCATGCTTTAATTAGCAATAAAAAGCATTTTGTTTATTTTCAGAACATTTTCCCCCTCACATTTAAGGGCAGATTCTACTCGTTTTGTGTTTCACTTGCATAAAGGTGACATTTTCATAGATGCTTGCTTGGCACAAGGCAGAAGCATGTACTTGGTATCCTGCCCTTGCTTTTTGGAAGATCCAGAATTGGCAGCTATAGTTAAGCGTAGGGGGTTTTTGCTCTCTCTATAATTTGCTACCCAGATCAAATATGGAAATTTTTAACCCATATTTTGTGGCTTTATTACATTTTTGCATTTGTAGGTGTTTTTCCTGTAATATGCTTTGTTCTGACATTTAAACACAGAACAGATATGTTTTAAATGCTTAAGCTTAAAATAACATTCATCATGTTTCTAAGTTTGTACAGCACATTCCAATGAATAGTTAACATTGTGGTCCCAAAATAATCTCTGCAAAGCACCATTTGATGGAGAAGCCAGGAAAAATGGTGGCAAGTAAATCCAGGTTTAAATGATATTACATTCTAATCTAAAATCATGCATCTTGTCTATCTCAGAAGCATTCAGATTAGGAACTTTTAACAATGTCACTAATGTTGCTGGTACTTGCAATGAATATGAAGTACCGGTAGGAAGTATTAATTGTTATCATTGCAGCCTTGAAAGTTGAAGCAATGTTATTTTATAACACAAATGCTTCAAACATCCAACACTGCTTCTAAAATAGTAGAACTGGCCAAAGTATTCATGAGGAAGGCTTTATTTACTTGTTTTCAACAACAATAGAAAATTGATATTCTAATCTGCAATTGATTTAGAAGAATATAATGACATTTTCAAAGTTGTGAAATTTCATTATTCATGATATGGTTATTTCCAGTAACATGAAAAATATGTCCTTTCATACTCATACTTCCACTTGTGACTTTTTAAAAATCATAATGAACTCTATGGACAGTGGAAGATGGGAAGATTTTGAACATTACAATCATTCTTATCAGATGAATATTTTTAATCATGCTTTATGTGTTGGGAAACTGATGCTAAGGCAAGCAAAGGCATGTCCTCTGCATATCACAAGTCTGAGCACTTCCAAACAAGCTCTGATGTTTTGTTTTGTGTTGTGTTGCTATAAAAAGGAATACAGAGGACAACATAAGCCTTGCTAGGACAACTGTTTACAGATAGGATGTTAGGAGAGTTGCACACCACACTCAGGGTATCTGCAGATACTCAGGTATCTGCAGAGAAATGCCAGGAACCCTAGGTGTAGGTTTAAGAAACTCATGTGCCTATTTACCGGAGATGATTGTTTCTGTAGCAGTGAAGCCAGGAGGGCTGGGATGTCCTCTGCCATCATTGCAACTTACTACAACAGAATCCATAGCAAAACCCAGGGTGCTTAAAGCCAGTCTTCAGGGCTCCTGTACTCATAATTGTCCATTAATACCTTTTAACTCATGCAATTCATCACAGATTTTAGCACTTTGGTGAAAAAGTTTGTGAGTTTGTGATTTATTTTATGAATATATTAGTCTCACTTTGACTCACTGGGTGAGAATCACTGTAAAACAAATCAGCCCATTCAAAATTCTTCATATTCTATTTATATTTCTTTTTCGTAGACAGCTTTTACACTTTAGAGAAAAAAAAGCTGTGGGGGGGAATGTTCTTGTTTTCCTCACTAACAGGACAATAACTCCTCTTAGGAGTTTTATTTGCTCATCTTGCCACTTCAACCTCAGATGTTTCTAACATTCTGTCACTACCTTTGTCTAGCAAAGAGGTTCCAAAGCTGCCATTCAAAGTGTTTCTCTCCCCACAGATGGGATCAGATATATTATCCATAGCATCACCAATCTTTGTCAGCCAATCTGTCAGCTATGAAGTCATAAATTACAGCATCCAAAAATTCTTTCTGTTCATACTTTTTCACTATTATTTTAAAATATTTATTTCAATGAATATAAATAAAAATCTGAATTTAGCACTTCTTACAGTGAAATTCCTCTTATTGCACCATAATTCTCTAATGGTGGTGATGGAGTGGCATAACGATGGAGATTAGAGCAAGTCTTACTAGAAACAAATACCACAACTAGTGAGAGTTAGTTTCCTCTAAGCAAAGAGTTTAGATGAGAGAAAGGATTGTTTCATATCTTTGAAAGCGTTTCAGTCATGCCGTGTAATTCCATACAGTTACACAGCTAATAAACACAAAAAGAGAAAATCATAGAATGGTTTGGGTTGGAAGGAACTTTAAAGATCATCTAGTTCCAACCCCCCTGCCATGGGCAGGGACACCTTCCACTAGACGGGGTTGCTCAGAGCCCCACCCAACCTGGCCTTGAACATTTCCAGGGATGGGGCATCCACAGCTTTTCTGGGCAGCCTGTTCCAGTGCCTTACCACCCTTATGGTAAAGAATTTCTTCCAAATATCTAATCTAAATCTCCCCTCTTTTGGTTTAAAGCCATTACCCCTTGTCCTATCACGATACTTCCTGATAAAGAGTCCCTTTCCAGCTTTCCTGTAGGCCCCCTAAGGCCACTATAAAGTCTCCCTAGAGCTTTCTCTTCTCCAGGCAGAATCCCAACTCTCTCAGCCTCTCTTCATAGTAGAGATGCTCCAGCCCTCTGATCATCCTCATGGCCCTCCTCTGGACTCATTCTAATATGTCCATGTCCTTCTTATTTTGGGGGCCTCAGACCTGAACGCAGTACTCCAGGTGGGGTCTCACGAGAGCAGAGTAGAGGGGGAGAATCACCTCCCTCAGCCTGCTGGCCACACTTCTTTTGATGCAGCGTAGGATATGGTTGGCTTTCTGGGCTGCAAGCACACATTGCCGGCTCGTGTCGAGCTTCTCATCAACCAACACCCCCAAGTCCCTCAGGGCTGCTCTCATTCCATCCCCCCCCCAGCCTCTATTTGTGCTTGGGATTGCCCTGAACCAAGTGCAGGACACTGCACTTGTCCATGTTGAACTTCATGAGGTTTGCACAGGCCCACCTCTCAAGCCTGTGTAGGTCCCTCTGGATGGCATCCCTTCCCTCCAGCATGTCAACCACACCGCACAGCTTGGTGTCACTGGCAAACTTGCAGAGGATGCACTCAATCCCGCTGTCCATGTCACTGACAAAGATGTTAAACAGCACCAGTCTTAATACCAACCCCTGAGGAACGCCATTTGTCACCAGTCTCCACCTGGACATTGAGCTATTGACTGCAACTCTTTGAGTGCGACCATCCAGCCAATTCCTTACCCACTGAGTGGTCCATCCATGAAATCCACTTTCCAATTTAGAGACAAGGATGTCGTGCGGGACAGTGTCAAATGCTTTGCACAAGTCCAGATAGATGGATGATGTTAACCTGCAGGTCTGTACAGGCACTCTCTCCTGTAGTGCCAAAGTTTGTATTCTGTTACTGCTATATTTCCTGGAAAGGATCTTCAAGATCACTGAGTCCAACATGCCACAACCACACAGACAAGCATTGTGGATATTTATCAAGCCTTTAAAACCAGCTAAGCATTCTTGATGTTTTCACATGGTCCTGAATCGCTTGGGACATCTATGTGAGCTTCATCTGTCTACACTAACCATGGCAATCTCTATTAATCCCTTCCTGTAATATCCACCCCAGTCATACTGATAGCTCTTCTCTTCTCTGGTTTCAGTATGAGTTTATCTTCAGTGATTATGGATGACCAGAACTACATACAATAGTAAAATAATCCTACCAGTTTCTTGTGCAATGGTATTAGCAATTATATGGCTCTCCTGGAAATACATTGATTAATCTAGGGTTAAAAAGTTGAAGATTGCATTGCTTTCTTCAGTATCTCTTGGCCAACAACAGGAATCAATTAAATCTAACAAGTTTTTTTCTTCCTCTAATTTTTCCAGATGATTTCTCATACACATTTCATTGCATTTTTTTAATTTCACTTCTTAGTATCTTGATGTCTTTCTGTGTAATATTTTGATTATAACTCTAAGTTTTGTGTCATTGGCAAATTTCAAAACCAAACTTATATTTCTGTCAATTATTAATGAAAATGTTAAGTAGCATCAGATCCCACACAAGTCCTAGGGAAAACGTCATCAGTTAGTTTAACAGTTCATTTTCATTACTGCTCATTCTCTCTTTTAGCAATCCCACACCTTTTTTACTCGTTTTCCTGTTATCATACCTCTCCAATTAAGATAACCAGTTAAGATAACCTCAGATGGTTCAGATAACCTACTACATTTCTACACGAGAATGTGTGTGATGATTGCTTTGCACAAATGCAGTGGCTTGAAGAAATTCTGCACTGTTCTTGTGTCCTGCTAACTTTAACTGTTTTGTAGAGTACTAGAAGCCCTTGGTCCTTCATTTTTCTTCTTCTCCATTCTCTTTTTCCTTTCTTTTCTGTCTCATTATGATTTGGCCTCTTTCACTGTTCCTGTCTCCCAGACTCTAAAATTCTGTTTTCTCAATCCCTTCTTCCCGATTCTATTCACATTTCTCTTCCAAGCCAAACTCTAGACTTTGCCTTTTCTTTCCGAACCACATCGCCTGCCCTGTCCTCTTTGGACACTTTCACTGGTGGTGTTCTGTTCTTGCCATAGCTGCTCATCACTGCCAGTTGTAATGAGAAAGGAAGGAAGGAGGATGGTAGAGCTGAAATAATATATACAGACATGTAGGAAAAAATGTTGCAGTGCATAAATAAAAAAATAAAAAGCTTAGGTATGTCACAGATGTCTTAGAGAAACAAATTTTTTGATCAAGCTTCTCTTCTAACATTGATGATACCTGAATTTTGTTTATGAGGTGATTTCCCTAAAGACTGCATGTATTCATTTCCTTTAACAGTGTGCTTAGCTCCTTTTGGCACAAATAGTCTAGGACTATGACAACTTTACTAATTTTAATAATTATATAAATAATCATATATGTTACAAAATTTCATCAAAAAATATTTTTCTGTCTCTTTCTTAAGTCTGTGAATCTTCAGCCTCTTAGATTTGCACAGTGAAGAAGAAAAAATACCAACTGAAAAATCTTCTGCATTTAGAGCAGCAATGCTTACACATATAGGTATATGTAAATATGCACATACGTTTATATATGTATATTAACCTATGATATTCCTAAACTAGTCACTCTGAAACAGCATATATAATATGTATTCCCATGAAGTGTCACACAACATTCAGAGAAGCAGATAAGAGACTAGTATATAATTCACATCTCTGGAAGTTTTTGTGGCCAAAGAAGGAAAAGATCAACTCTGTCACATCTTTCTTTCTTTAATTTATTTATGTATTGAAACAGATACAGTATTAAGGCCCCAGTCTCTGTAAGAATACTTTGAATATGAGTACTTTAAATATGGTTCAAGTAAAATCTCTGTCAATGGAATGTATGGTTATCAAGAAGACACTTAAGAAATTGTGTCTATTTTCTGCTAACAGTAATGCAATTGTGGCAGTCAGTGAATTGAGTTGTTTTATACATTACAGGAGGTATTTGTAATAAGGGATTCTGGTTTAAATACAACACTGCAGATTATCTGGTCTGTAGTTATCCTGGAGGAAATCTCCAAGGTAGCCACTCCCCACTCCTTTTGTTACTGAAACAACAGCTGAAGAGTCCCGAACCTTCAGGATTAAATAGGAAAGCAGGGCATTGTCAATGCCTTACTCTCAAAGATACTTCATGCAATGTTCTAACAGGGTCATTCTCCTGAATTTCAAGGCATTAAGTGCATTAACTCTAAATTTCACAGAGTCATACAGATGAAAGCTGCTGCTGTAATTGAAGTTTCCATGTGTATGATTTTTGATAATTTTGCATTTCTGTTACACAGTCAATATATATATTGGGGTTTATTTTGGATTAGAAAGATCTGATTAACACTATATAAGTTAAAATAGTTTTAACCAATGTAGAATAACTTTATTCACTCTCAAGGGATGAAAGAGGGGACTCAAAACATCACTTGATGGCACTGCACTACTACAGCATGATTGTACCGTGGAAGTGTGTAACAAATGGAAGGTGTGGAAAATTTTTGAACTTCAGCTGGACTACAATCTGTAAGCCTTGGCTTGCATAAGAATATGAAAATTCTACTTTGCAATGAACAAAACATAAGCTTTTCCAAAGGAAAAATAAATGTGAAAAAGAAAGAGCATGCAATATAACCATGTTACAAAATAATAGTAATAATGATAATAATAATTAATAAAAAGATTTGTTTGTTGCTATATGTAAAATAATTCTTTCAACAAGGTTTTGGCCTAAAATCTGTGATCTCTGTGGAAAAAAAGTCAGATGTTAAAACTATGTTCACCAATATGAAATTTAAAATCCACATTTTCTACTGTGGTATTCACTGAGCCCTGCTAACTTCACCTGGACTCATATGAGTGCAGATATGTACACAATGAGACCATTTGTACTTTAACTGACCTTTAGGTCTTTTCCATTAATTTTGCTCATGTTTTTCATCCTGCATTTTCTTTCTGGTTAACTCCTTTACTAAAAACTAAAACTTATAATTGTCTAGTGTAGAATCAGGCTACCACAATTTTGGTTATTACCATCAAACCTAGAGTTTTCATTACAAAGTTTCCTGTCTAACACATATCTTTGGGGGATTTATATTGTGGTTTATGCAGTTCATGCTGGCAAGATCTCTGTTCTGGAGAAAACTTGGCCAAAAAGACATTCTCCTTAATGAACAAGAAACATTAAAGACTTTATTTCATCCTAAAATATAGCCATACATGAAATACAGAAGTATTTTGGAAATCCACAGAAGTCTGTAATCAAAATTGTTTAATTTTGATTTTACACTTGTTTAAGTAAATTTATTTTCTGAACCTAGTCCTACACTTGGAATATTACATCAGCTTTTACTGCCTGATCCCTAACCGCTTCTCCAAAGTCTTCATTATTTTATTGGAATATTTATTATGATGTTCATTGAAAGGCAGCTATTTAATACTAGCTATCAACATGTCTTTCACCACAAAAGATGACCATGTTTAAAAAAAAATTATTTTTATTCAGTTGCTAGTCTTACAAAGAACTAGTTTCTTCCTCCAACTATATATTAAATATGTATTTATAAAATGCTGAAGGAAAGAAAATTATGTTTACTCCCTTCTCCTTTTTCTTTTCTCATTGCATTTTTTTTCAGACATCATGTGAAAATTCATACTATCTGAAATATAAAATTATTTCTAAAGAAGCCATAAAATATATTGGTCATCTCTCTCTCTCTTCCCCTCTTGTAAATTTAAATCAAATTTTAAATTAATTTAAATCAAAACTTTCCTTTTCTTAGTAGTGCTTTAGTTTTTATATGAATATAGCATAAGTCAGAATATTCCTTCCTCAGCATTCCCACAGTGAATGCAGAAATATGTCTTGAGTTAGTCCATAAATGCCCTCTGGTGACTGTCTCCAAAAATGCAAGCACATTTTTCCTTTGATATTACTATTTTCAATACCCAGTACATTAGTTCAGCCAACTGATGTTGAAGTCATAGCAGAAAATAAGCAAACAGCAATTTCAGAGATCAAACTGCTATGATTAGCAGGCTTCTTTTAAGCATAGAGTCTGTTCTATTTGTTTCTCAAGCCTGAAGTTTTAGGGGAAGCAATGTCGTTCCTGACCTTATCCAACTGTTAGTTCACATGGCCTTAAAATTCTAATATGTCATCAGACATGTATGCTAGATGATTTCAATTTTCTTAAAGAACAACTTAGAAATATAGGCAAGACCAACATATCAAAGGGAAAGCAATGCTGATAATTTAGATATCAGAAAAATTGTACTTAAAATAAATAAAAAACATTGTGGAACTACAAAAAGGCTTATACAAAGGTCAGGCTAGTAAATTGAACTGAAAATAATTTCCTTAAAATTTTAGATTAACTACAAAATTATTTGCACTGATTTTAGCCTATTAGTTCTTTCTCTAACTAATGAATTTCAGTATATATTATGAATCATTGCTCTTTAGCTTGTGAGAAAATTACTGAATTTGCTCTCCTTTCATCACCTGTGCACAGTAAACAGTTAAGCTAGTTTGTTCATATGGCAGTGTTCAGACCTCCTCTGAACAAGGCTTAGATTTTATAAGATTTTATAAATTGAAGATAAAATAAATAAATTGAAAAATTCATTTGAAAAGTCAGTAGAATAGCTAGAGAACTATCCAGATTTTAAGTATGCACTTTACTCCATTTGAATTGCTCACACAATTGGAGATTTTCCTCAGAATGGTTCCTCTAGTTTAAATCTTGTCCCATTCTGCTGTAGTAACATTTCTGAAAGAAGATCAAGATCAGCCTTCCCAGTTTAAAAAGTCTGAATATGCATGGAGTGAGGGAAATGGCTCAGAACTGTCAGTTGTTAAGAAAACTAAGAATTTTGGAACATGGAAAGGTAAGGGTAGCAAAATAAGTCATTACCCACTGAAATGAATGGGATGGCCTACTAACAAAGAAAGTAATTTATCATCTCAGTTCCCACATGCCAGTGGGACGTTCAGCAGAAATTGTATCAGGATTACTTTATACTCATTGAATATTTTTCCCTGGAAACATCAGACATTTAATTTAAAACAACATAAAAGGCTTTAATTTTATTGAAAGTTAAATAAGATTGCCTGAATGCATCCAGAAGTATTTCAGCAATGATTTGAGGAAATTCTGTAGCAACTATTTTGATCCAAAATTTCTATATTGAAAGACAGTCTAAAATTTAACTCACCACAATAACAGAAACTACTGTGATAGAATAAATACATAAATAAATAAAAATTTATACCTCACATTTCAATTCCATTTGGGGAACCTGGCCAAAAGCAAGAAAGTATTGTTCTTCTGTTAGTTAAAAAAAAAAATGCCCATCTTTTACAATGCCCTGATAATATACCTAGTGAATAACAGCTTGCAACATTCACACTGAGTACCGATTTGATTTGCTATATTATCTAAAATGCATCATTAAACAGTGAAAATCACGTCTTAATAAAGGCATCCTAGCTGTGTCAACAACTTAATCTTAAGAAAAGAAGAGTTTGATTTGTGCTGTGTGACAATATGCCAAATCATTAGGTTTCCTAAATTACAAGCAGGTTTTGTATTCTCGGAGTGTTCTTGAAACCAAATATGTCCAAGTTTTACTTCACCAAACATAAGTACTACCATGAGAGAGCACAAAATGAAGCCATTGGTTCCAACAACAACACTCCAAATAAATACATGAACAAACAAACAAATAAATAAATAAATACCTATACGGCTGTAAGTACAAGTGATAACAAAAATGGGTTATGTTCACTTTTACTAGTTTAAAAGTTGGCTAAATTACCAGAAGGGCTCAATAAGCTTTAGTATTGACTGGAAGAAAATATATTAGCATTTTAAGTGCCCCATGACTGTTCTTTGGACTAAGAAATAAGATGTCTGTGGTAACTCTGACAGAAAAAAATTATTTGCTTTAGGAATTTCCATACTGTCTAGGGTCAGCAGCTTGGGGGTTGGAATAGGTTCAGTGCTTGCATGGGAGATAATTCTAATAGACAAGTAGGTAGGTAGGTAAGACTGATATCTAAATCTTTCAAATGAACAAGCTTCTGTAGCCATAAGTTCTACCACTGTCATCTTCATCTTCCTCTAGTTTCTTACTTTTTAGCTAAATTCTCAAGTTTTATCAATTTCTTTATGTTTGTAGTTTCTATTATCTCTGCCTATGTTTTTATCACCTTAGTGTGATGCTGAAACTGATAATTAATATTGTTTATTATATGGCAGGTGGATTGAAATGTCCCATGGAGACTGTAGCCCCTGGAAATGGTCAATAGCTTTCTTTTAACATAGAATGTATTTTTGGTGTTGCTGGTGGCATTGTTATAGAAAAAGGAACCCTGCCCAGTATGAATACCATACTTTTATCAAGATGAATCTGGAATGCTTCCTAGGTTATACATCTGCTTGCTCCATCTAATTTACATATCAGAAGATATGCTGACCAGGGGATATGGAGAGTAATTATATGTATTACAAGTTGTTAGGCTACTATTTCTACAACTGCCAAAGACTCATCACCACCACCCCCAAAATCTAAATAAGCTTCTGGTTAGCTGGCTGTCAGAAGCGAGTTAAAATGCTTGTGTGCCAAATATGACTAGCTGTACTGTGTTTACATGCTATCATGGACACATTGCAAGACTTGTCACAGGCTAAATGTTTTGCCGTTGAGTAGAGGACAATAGGTTTTAAATTTTCTTACATTACATATTGTACTCAAGATTCTTTCTCCTTTTTTAGCAATTTCCCTTTTCTTTATTATTTGTTATTATTTGTTCATCTTGTAAGTGAGCTTGGGACAAAAGCAGTGGTAGAGGCAGATTGGAAATAAATGAGTTGCCTTAAGAGACAGAGTCTCTTGTTACAGTAAACTCTATAGTAGGTGCTCCTGTGCAGCCTGACATGCAGCAACAGTGCCACTGTGTTTGCTGGTACTGTGATTCACATGTAAAGTGGCATATTATAGTAAAGCCAACACTGGCGCAAGCCACCCAAGTTTTGCAACTGTGAATGTGGTTTGATATGCATCCAACAATGAAGAGAATAATAACTGGGTAGTATAATAGCTTGTACCTTTGTTTTCAAGAGTTTTAAATTACTTGAATTTCACTTTTTGATTGGTATCCATCGGTATTCAGGTCAATTACTAGAGACAAATAAGGTTTAGAATGTTTCCCTGGAGAATATGATCTAAATCTTGTTTTTTTGTTCATCTTACCTCATCAGGAATGATGAAACATTAGCCCAGGTCTTTTATACACACATAGAATAAGTATATAATATGGTGTCAGATCCACAGTGTTTTAAAAAAGGTTAGCAGGGAACATGTAGTCTTAAGTAAATGGATGTATTGCTCAGCAGTGAATGCATTTAAGAGGCAGCTTGTCAATGTGAAGTGGAGAGACGAAGACCTTGGTGCATCCAGTTAAACATGCATCTGTGTATAACCCTTATAGCATCAATCTGAATTTGCACTATATTCCAGCCTTGGTGAAAATTCTGTTTGCTACTGACTACACGAGAAATGTGAAATTATAATTCTCTGACATAGATTTTTGAAAGTGTCCAGACAGAGCTAGTTCATTATTTTTCAATGGAGATGCACTGGATAATTTTAGCATCAGCAGCTCAGCAGAAGGCAGTACTCCATCTAGTTACCCAGCCAGGTGTTGCGTGCTGCCTTCAGAGCAGTAAGATATTAAAATTGTCCTTAACTGCCTTTGAAGGACTAGAGGAATGGTAAGAAATGTGGGATCTCCAGCAGAAATGTAGGGGAGTTTTTATGTCCATGTTCTTGAAAAGATCAGGTTTACCCTGGGTCTAGGTTCAGATGAGTGTCTACCATTTGATTTGATATAATCATACTGAGACTTCTTTGCTTGTTGAACATGCATTCTAAAAAGCTTCTGGAAAAGAGGATTTCTCAAAGAAAAATAATTATAGAACAAACTAAATTAGGTTCCTATAGGAACCTAAACTTATGTTCTAAAATTTAGTAGCTATTGGAAAAAAAAAACAGCCTTTATCTTCAGAAACATTTATGTAAATCTTTCAATTCTGTAGCTTTGGCTTGTACAAAGTGAATCACAGTAACAAGAGTGAAAAAAGCCCCATAACTATGATTTTGTATGAAACAGTAGCCAATATTCAAACATTTATTTGTGGTGATATGGTATAGCTAGTGAAATTTCATTCATGTGATTTAGGCTACCATTTGTTTCTACTGAACTTAATGACCTTTACATGGAAAGGTTATGTTGGTGATTTGTTACTATATATTGTGTTTCAAATCATACCTAATCATCTAACTTTTCTATAACAGTTGTGAAATATGCACAGACACCTAAAGAGAAGACACAGCACTATGTCTGATAACAAAAAATGTTTTGAATACTTAGGTCAAAAGAAAAACAGACTAAATTCAACAACAAATTGGTTTTACCCATTTTAGTTGACTACAGTAGTCTCTCTGAAATCAACACAGAACTGTCAGAACCAAAGTTTTCCAAATGTTTAGAGTCCTAATGACATCAGAAAGTAATTGAGATTGCATTATTGCATTACACAGTAGGCAAAGAACTCCTTTGCTTATTCTGTAAGTCACCACTGCTCACTTTTTCTCTTATTTCATCTTTTCTCTTTTTCTTGTTCCTGTATATACTGGGACCTGACTGGGGCCTGTGTTGGGGCCTGAAAAGATTGTGGGCCTGATCCTCCTGTCACTTATCCTAGTGATGTGATATGACTGATTATGATATGAAAGAAAATCTGATGACTCTATACAGTCTCTGGATCAAATGTAGACATATAGCTCCCATAAGAATTCTGTAAGCCTCTCCTTACTGTTTTTCTTTATTAAATATGGTCTTTAAAATTATCAAGTATTCAGTGTGACCTTATTTAGTATGACATCCAGCTTCCACTGTGGGCTTTCACTTTAGAAGCTAAGAAGATAAAGTCTTAATTTTTGTCAGCCAAAATCTCTGAATTTGAGTTAACCAAATTGTGGCTGTTAACAGAACACTATAAATTTAAAAAGCTACCAATAATGCAGTATTGTGCTTGTAGTATTACATTTAATTAAATTTTAGATATCCTATTATCTGTTTCTATTTATAGCTATTTTATTAGCTATAAAGAGAGATTACCAAATTTACTACCTACATTATTCAATATCTTTGAATTGCACAATATTAAGCTAAAAATATTACCATCTCAGTCTAGAAATGGAATTCAGTTTTACAGGTGACAAATGAATTTTAATGGTTAAAGTGCATAGAGTTAAAAGAGGTCTTCTTGCAGACTTTACAGATTTATTTTTATTCTTCAATAAATAGAATGAAAAATAATAAAAAGATGAAGTACATACAAAAATATATAAAATGTTTCTGTGTTATTTTCTGTGACCCATTCTGTTCTATGGCTGTATTTCAGAGGCAATTTATTATGCATTAACTTAAAGTAATTTTTCTTTTTAATTTTCCTTTACAAAAAATGTTCATAAGACATAGGACATAGGATTTAATGAAAATGATTCCTGAGTTACATTTGGAAGCTCCATAACTGTATTTAACTAAATCCTCTTAAAAAACAAACAAACAGCATTACAGATTTGTTAAGTATGGTCTCAGCAAAGTTTTAGAGAGATTTCTTCTTTATTTTTGAGAGAGTAAATTGGCCCACTATCCATACTGTAATACCAAATCAAATTGTACTGAATCTTTACAGGATATGTGCATTAGTCCAAATAACTGAAGAGCTGTAAACACTACTGATGACTTATTAAGTGCTTGTTTGGGATGTGTGCAAAAGAGAGTAGCTGTACTAGAAAAATATTTTTTCATGACAGTGATATCTAAAATTGAATGATTATTTTGGTATGGGTACTAGGTGTGCATTACAGATGTATAATATTGTTAAAAACATGCATTTACAGGTGTAGAATGTCCTAACAAGTAGGGTTTATACCATTCTGCAGGTGCAGACTTTAATACCAGGAATTACCTTCCCTCCTTCTCTGCTTCTTTTCCTTATCAAATCTTTGCTGTGTCTCAATTCATATTAAGTATCACTTTTGTCTACAGCATATAATACACATTTATTTATATATATATGTACCTACTTCTTCAATGAATAAAATGTAAGATATGATCACTTAAGAGAACAGAATACTTGAATTCCAGTATTTTAATGGGGTTAAAATACTAAGAAACATCTGGAAGAACAGTAAAAAGAGATAAATGTTTAGCTTTGTTATGAGTAACACACTAACATACGATTAGGTTGTAATGGTTGTAATTTAACAAAACTGTTGTATGAAATATTTTGTTTAGCATTCATTAAAAACTGCTAATGTACTTGTGGTTTTTCATGGACTATATTTTTATGCATATTATTAGTGGAATACAAATATGCAAAAAGCAAACAGTTTGGTGTTAAAATGTGAAAAGAAATTTTACACCAATCTTATTTTTAATTTGTATGGGAACATTTTTACCACAAATTCCATATTTTAATAATACTATCCCAACTCTATTTTTTAAACTCATTTTGTCACTGTTTTGTAACAGAAACACTGTAAATATTATAGATGTGGTAAACTATTATACTTGTTTTCTTATAAATGAAATGATCTGTGCCAACACTGACAAAATGAATTAATGTGTTACTAAGGCAACAGTCACATTATATGCTTTCTCTTTCACAGTATGCGGTAGAGCATATGGTTTACTCTTAATGGAACACTAGCTTCTCATTAACATACCAGTAGCAATGTCAGAACTTACAAACCAGCATAACAGGGAAATGGAAAAACTTATAAATTAGACCCTTTCAGTATTATTGAGTAGGAAATGACTGATGCTGTAAGGTACAATATTTAGCTAATACAGTGCCCTTTTCTGCATCTTTCCTCTCCCCCCCCCCTCCCCACCA
>VXAA01004139.1:117548-132699 GCA_013399115.1 Anseranas semipalmata | reverse complement strand
CCCCTTTTCTCTCCCTCCCCTCCCCCCCCCCCCCCCCCCGAAAAACTTTTTCTTGTATACAATATATACAATATTGATACAAATATTGAGATGCATTTCCTTTTCTACTTTAATGATTTACATGGTTATCATTTTTAAAACCATGTTTTAGTATTTTCTTTCTTATGTTGTGTTTTGCATAAACTTCCTTTTCTGTGGAATGTATTAATACAAACAACATTACTGGGAATAAGAAGTGTTCATTTCTATAAATGAACTATCCCTTCAGTGAAATAAGTAGGAATTGTAAAACGAACCACATGGTTTCCTTGGCCATTCAGGATCATGCAAAATAAATTAATACACTACACTGTTGGGTTATCCTGTGGGGACAAAATAATATATCTGATCTTTATTGTAGTAATTTGGTGTTGACTGCCATAGTAAAACCAGTTTCTCCATCTGAGAAAGTTACAACTGCTTTATGCCCACTGAAGTATTTTATCTTTTTTACTTAATGTCTCCTAGTTTAGACGTATCTGTGGCAAGGAAGTGGTATGTCAAAAGTAAGTGCTGTAAGAAGGGATTTTCTAAAAGTTTCTGCTTTTACAAAGAAATTGAGTGTGAATTCTGAGTGTGAGTGAATATGGCAACAGAGCAGAAAAAAAGCTGCATGTGTGATATTAGTATTTCCAATTTAAAAATTCATAACAACTGTTCTTTCCCTCTGAAAGTGAAAAAAAAAAAAACACTGTAATGATGAAAAAATACGCAACTATTCTGCATTTCCTTTACTTCAGTACTCTTATGTCTAGATCTCAACACAGCAGTGATGCAGTCAGATGAGCTGGCCGTAAGTGGTTATCTGGTACCAAGTCATTGCATGCGTAAACTCTGAATCGTCTGAGACTGTGATAGTCCAGAGTTTCATAGGAGCTGAAATCTGGAACTGAAATTCCAGCCATTTGATGTGACAAGCTGTTGAATCTCCAGTCCCTAGGAATGTTGCAAAACTGATCTTTTGGTCTCAGGGAGGGGAAAAGAAAGTAACATATTTGAATGGATTCATCATGGCTGCAACAGTTTCACTGGCAGCAAAGTTCTCATTTCAGGAGTAGCTCTATTGATTGAGGGAAATTAGTAACTGTAACAGTACAGAGTATAGGGAAGATCACTACAGAAGATAATGAAGATAGGGAAGATCCTTTGCTATTTTACTATAAAATACATATCTAAAGGTGCTTTGAGAAGATTAAGATTGTTATACAATGATCAGGGCATGAGAATATGTTGATTAAAACATCTGTGTGTCATTAAATGTACAAATACAATTTCAGACTTGAACATCTGAGGTGCAAGAAAGTTTGCTCTGCTTAGTCTGCTGAGGCTTTTCTTTTCTTATCCATTCTCAACTAATTTTTTGTTCCCCCTCTCTTCCATTCTATTCCTTTGTTTTATTTTTATTTTCTATTCTGCAACATGTTCTTCTGCTGTTTTCAGCATAGTTAGTGAAGTCCCTACAACTGCTAGTTAAGGACTGTGCATTAAGAACTAAGCCAAATCCATCTCTGCTCCAGAGGGTTTTTAGCAAATAGCAACGATATCCAACACAGGCTTAGGGCAGAGTGAGTTATCAGTACTTACAGCAAAGGCTCCGAAGTCAAAAGCAAGAACTGTTTACAGACAGGTGTGTGTGTGTGTAAATAAACACAGTAAGGCATACTTCATTTGTGGAATCCTATTCTTTCATTGAGAGGAAGTCATCAACAAAAAAGTGTAATTATCAGACTAGCTTAGCTTCTTTCTTCTCCAACTGTATTGTGTATCTGCACCTGAGTGAACCCTTATCTCACCTCATCAAGGATACCTAAGCTGAGTATCAGTTTAACTTCAATAACACAAACTGTTACTGCAATTAGTTCTATACTAATTCAGCAATGATGTTTGTCCTATATATATATTTTACTGACTGCAGGAAGTACCTCCGTATCAATTGTAGAATGTAAACAGGGTAGGGAGGAGGAAGCTTTGTAAACTCCTTTAACTTTATGAAATACAAAGATAATTGCCCTAAGCAAAATTGCTTGTTAACTCTCTATTCTTTCACAATCAGCCTGTGCTAAAGCAGCACTCATTTTTACCACTCACGTTTGCATCTCAGCATTATAGGAAGCATACTGCCATTGTACAGTGGCACTGCTAACTCCTGCCACTTCAATAAAAATATAATACAAAGGGATGTTTATTATGTTGATGTAGATTGTGTCATTACTTGATCTGGTCACTCCCTCATTGGGCTATACTGTTTCTACTGGGAGAAATCAGTGTTTGTGAAGAAATTGTGCAGTCATTTGTAATTACTTTACAATACAGTAGATGGTAATAAATGTCTCTGAATCATGTTCCTGATTTAAAGACATAATTAAAATGTATGTCTATCTGACCCCAGTTCCTGCCAGCTTTATGTAGCCAGTATGCTGCCAGTATCTTTTTGTTATCTTTTATCAGTTATCTTCTATCAGTTATCTTTTTTTTTTAGACAAACTCTATGTTGTATTAACAATAACATTTAAAACAATTGTTGAAGTAAACATTTGGTTCAAACCAGAGTGTTACAACACTCTTCTAATTCTGCTGAGGCTCAGGTACTGTGAAAATGGTTGCTTTTCCAGGAAAAGCATCATTTCAGTGAATTTCCATAGGTGTTAAGACTTTAAGTCTTAGCCTAGGCTTCATGCAATTCTAGATACCCTCTTCAAGAGAAAAAATTAATTAGAGAGCAAAGGAAGCCAGCACACTTATCATTTGATCGGGTCATTGACATGTGCTTCACACTTTTTTAAAAGCCAAAAGCTGTCTTGTACACCTGCTCAGAGGTCCCATCAATTTTGTCTGAGCAAAGCCATTTCTTTTAAGCTTGTCCACGGAAAAGGTGACAATTGTGATGGGGAGGGAAAGAGAGCCAAAGATGTGTTGCAAGCTCTTTATCTTGATCTAGCTGTTTGTTTTCGCACTGACGTACCTAATGAAACAAAGAGGATTTAATCGTGGCAAACAGATGCCTATTGGCACCCAGAGGGATCTCATTTTCTCTCTTACAAGTCTTTTTCGTTTCAGGTTGCAACATCTTCTTTTCAGCCTATCTACAAGGCCGAGTTTCTTACCTGGGGCTTAAACTTGTGAGGCGTGAAGCTCTTCTTTTGTTTTGACAGGTGCTCTTTGCTTCACATCAGTCTAGCATTCCTGGTGCTAATACACAGAACAAACTTCGGATATGTTAATGACTGTAGTTACCAAACTTCTGTCTTTAATGAGTTTTATTAGCTTACTTCACTTTTAGTTCTTTGGATGAAGTGCTAAAAACAAATCGTGCCAACAGGAGAGTGAGAAAGTAGGTTGCCTGTTGTGCGTTACATGGACTTGGATTTCTCCAGTTTCTGTAAAACCTCTGGAGTAATGGGAATACCATAAACTAGTAGGCAAGAATAAGATCATAACCTGTTTTACAGTATAGCTGCATGCAATGTGTTTTGAAGATAATGTGCAGAGAAACTTGAAATAGACCTGTAACTTTATAGTGTCCCACCTCTTGCAGAAAGACTCTTTTTTTTTTTTTGTCATCCAGCTGCCCTGAGACTAATATATTATTTACAAGTTTTGATTCTTAACTGTTAGCCTAGATGGCCATTATGATATCAAAAATATCAATAGCACATTTTTTAAGATGAAAAAGTGAAAAATCAGACCTTGAAGCTGTGAAGCACTTCCCTTCCCTTCCCTTCCCTTCCCTTCCCTTCCTTATCTGCTTTTGAGGACTCACCATCACTGAAGTACATGCAAGCTATGTCCAAGGTACAATGTAATGACTAAGTATCTTTTTCTATTTTGACAATTAAATAATATGGAGGTGATGTACTTTTTGTTCTCTTGTGGTTTAGATGGAACTTAAAGAATGCCAACTGTGGTTGAAAAGACCAAGGGGATAGGGAATTTTGAATATGGACAAAAAAGGTAGGAAAAAAGAAAACAGAGAACTCACCAATTTGCTGCAGTTAGTGAATAGAAACTAAATGCAAGGTACAGTGTGGCAAAATCATTACCAAATGGTAATTCAGTTACAATCTATTTCATTGTTCTAGCAATTTCAATTCAGCTTTAGAATGACATTTTTCCTAGTGGCTTGACTTATATTTCCCATACTTGTATTTATACTTTGAAAATAAAGAAATCACAGCTGTGGAATCCTGTAAAAACAAGAACGTATCACTTCTCTGGGAGCTATTTAGCTCTTAGTGTATCTGAAGTGTCTATGAGAGGTCAACAGTGCTAGTAACTTGGATTCAGTGTCATCAAAGGCTTTTATTTTTTCTCACCTCTAACTTTACTCTGTGAATAAATTTTGGAAAAAGTAGTCATTCCATTGTCCCACTAAGACACTGGTTAGAAAGTTATATCCTGTCATCCCTATTTCAAGTAACAATGAAAGAGCATGTCTTTCTTAATCTTGTCATTTTTGAATAAACAGGCTTGCCTACTATGATTAATGCAATCGTGCAAAATATATGCCGACCTAAAACCAGAGTGCAGTACTGCTTGTCAGAAATTGTAGGTTTGAAGCCTCTTTTTTTTTTTCCTTTTAAAAGCAAACAGATTTTTTATCTGTCTGAGAAACCCAATTGTGTTAGGCTCTGATTGTTGTTTTTTTTTTCTGGAAGGGACACTTGACACTTGAAGACAATTCTGCATATACAACTATTTGGGTGGAAAATTTTGATCGGTTTTATTTACAGCTTCCATGAGCTACATTCAAATGGAGTCTCCTACAGGGAGAAAGGGCCATTTTCAAGACTATGAAATTTGGAAGGGAAATTTTCTCCAGGACCACCAGCACAATACCCTACTGAAGGCTGAACTCTTGGAGATATTTTAACTTAGTGCTGGAAGGTGCTCATCTTTCAAGGTTTCCTCCTGATGTTCCAAGCTTACTTCCATTAGGTACTTTGGAAGGCTGAAGAGTTAAACAAATCATGCTGAGATTTGACCTGTGATTCCAGAGTCTAGATACTGCCAAATTACTGCTTTTTAAGTACTCATCAGCTTCTCTCAGTGAACTGGGCAGGAAGCAGGGAGGAAAGCCTTCCAAAGTTGCATAAATCCTGTTATTTTCAGATGGCTCTAATAATAGCCATAAGTTTTCATAACCTTGTGCAGGCAGATGGACTTACCTAAAGACTTGCAATCCAGATTAATATTTACATTAAAACATATGGAAGGAGGAGCACCGATACATATGACGACTTACTAAAAGTCAACAGAGACAAAATGAGCTTACTAGGTTTATCAGAAAGTGTCTGGAGTAGAGTGAAATGTGCCTCAAGGTGTGTTTTCATTAAGCCTGGAATCACTGCAGTAACTCTGTGGCTTTCAGTTCCAACTTGCTCTACTGCTGATGAATCTTTCCTGGCTGTTAGATTGGCCAGGACTACAAAGACTAAGAACTATATATGTATGTATAGTTACAGCACTTACGGTCTTGAATGCAAGTGCTATCAGATTGAGAGGTGTTGGGGGAGAATAGCTGCATTTGTTTGCAGGAACTGAGGATCAGGGTCAGCAGAGTTGGAGCTTTATTCCACCATGTGGAACATTTCCTTTTCATTTCTTCTTGCAGTCATCTCTGAAACAGAAACATAAGGACAGAAAAGAGTATCAGAGGGAAGTTAATGCCTGACGTTTTTGGAACAGAGTTGTTCCATAGGTCTTATACAACACAGCTTCCTGCTCCCTCATGGGCTTACTAGGAAAAACTGTGACTGGTGACTTGACCCTGTGTTCTGCAGTTTCAAGGATATGAGTTTTCTGATATCAAGTTGTTCTTTAGCCTAAGATTCCCTATTTGGAAAGCGAATCTAGGCATCTTTTACTAGAAATAAGGTGCACATTTCAAACACTGAGAGCTCTCCATCACTAAGAAAATATTGCTAAGTAGCAGGGTGGAGCCTTTAATGTTTGAAGTATTTAATCAAGGCTTGAGCTCTTTCTACAATATTCAATTAAATGTTCTTGGACTTGATAGGAAAGATAACTGGGATGAGGTTCCAGGTTCTAGTCTATCCTGTGGAATAAATTAGAGTGGCTATACATACGAGTTCATCTGGATTAATAAAAAAGTGTCTCTGTTAGCCTCATCTTTGTCCTTTGGTCCTGTTATTTTCTGGATTTGTGGCAACTGCGTCAATGAGAATCCACCACCTTGTCTTTGCACTTCCTATATGCAACTACCTTTCTGTTCCTTCTTAACTCAGGTTGACATAGGGCTTTCCATGAAGTCTCTTCACAACATGTATGTCCTAGTTGTTTCACAACCTTCCAGATTTCTTTAACGTGCTACAAAATATTTCATTTGATTTGTCTAGTTATAATTATATGCTATTTGGGGGGTGGGGGTGGGGGGATGTTTTATTTAGCCCTTATTATCCTTGGAAAAACACAACCAATGTGTGAATCTATCAATGCATAGTTTCTGGAGCGTGAACATTATAGTTATTCACATTGCAAAGGCACCTTGATTATAAGTCTAACCTATGTTTTCCTATTTTCACCTTCCATCTTTTGTGTCTAGGGACTGGTGGTACAAGACCTATAACTATAACCTATAATTGCTCTAAACAACAGAGAGCCATCCTGGTAGCAAAGCTTGCCTGCAAACTGTAGGAGCTGAAATGAAAAGCTTGCAGCTGATGAGGCATCTTGCTGAAGGAAGGCATCACTCTTCCTCATCTTCACAAAGACTTTCAAAAATTTCACAAAGAGGGAGAGATACAGAGAAGGCATTGCATTTAGGATTTTTGTTCTGTTTCCAGTGATTTGTAATCTCCTCTATTTTATTAAGTAGAAAACAACCTTAGCGTAAAAAAGCTAGGGCAAAAGTTTTGCTACCAGGAAGTTTGATCACAACACTGATTTGGCTCCTGAGGGGTTAAAATGTAAACAGGAGAGCTCACTTTTCAGGGAGATTCTATAAGTTTAAGTGACAATGGGAGTTTGGACTTACTGCTGGGATAGGAAGTTGGATGGCAAGGTTCAGCTCTTATAAGGGAATCTAAGAGTAAGCCAAGAGGCCAGAAGGTTAAAGGGCAGTGCTCAGGCTTCCCCTGGGTTCCCCAGACTCCAAACACTCAGGCATTCAGCGGCCAGATTCCCTCATGACAATCAGATGAATGGCCAGTGGGGACGTGCAGCTACAGCGGATCCTGCTTTCATCTTGGTATAACTTGTCATCCTCCCTCATTCGTTTAAATGGAGATACTAATTGAAGAATAATTCTATTAAACGTCATGGACAAGAATTGAAGAGAAAAAATGTCATTTCTTAACTGTTGTTAAATCTAATTCCCTACATTTTGAACTGCAGGCAGAAATGTGGATAGAGACAGTGAATGCTCAGAGAGCTCTGACTCTGTTGTGTCTATGTGCAGTAAGGTATATTTTGCATTACAGATAGCTTTTTAGAGGACATGGCTGAGAGGACTTACTAAAGCTTAGACAATAAGCTTTAGTAAGTTGCAGCAGGAAGACTAGAAGTTAGGAAACATAAGATCATCTGCTGCAACAATCATTCTGCAGCAGAATGATGGATTAATAGTGTAATATATATAAATGTCCCCAAGCAGTTAGGCAACATGCAAGGTGTTGTGTGTTGCTGTTGGTTAGGATAAGAAATCTATTCTGAATTCTGGTTTGTTACAAAGATTGTGCACAATATTTTTTATTTCCCTTTCCCTTGTAGATAACAAAAGGGTAAGAGCATCTTTGTTCACAATTCCATGTGTTTTTCCACTTGTTTTAATTCTTCCCCAGTTATTTCATTTTTGACAGCATTACACCACTTTTACTTCATTTAGACTGTTTCTGTGATGAATGAAATAGCACCGTATTGCAGTCTTCCCTCCTGTTCCCCTGATGATCTCTACATTAGTTTGCTTTCGGTCCCTTGTGTTTGTTTTTAACGACTGTGCCCATATATTTTACCTTCTGACTGGTTTTCAATGTTTTGAGCAATGGCTTCTATCATTTCTATTCTCTGTTTTAGCAGAGGAATGAAGACTTCATGCCTAGATCCTATGTGGGCACTAGCATGTTTCAAGAAAATTTTATTAAATTTTACAACAGTATTTTCATCACAGTTTTAGTGCTGACTAAATGAATAACCCCTGCATGCTTTCACATCCTAGCTTGTTTACAATATGCACATAGAGCCCCTGTCCTAACCCCATCAGAAAGTCAAAATTTGAGCTCCCTTTTGCTTTTCTTTATTCAGCCATCTCAAAGTTCTCCATGAAGCCAAAGAACAACTAAAGAACCTCCGTCTAGATGTTTTAGCTGTGCCCAGGGGGGCTTCTGTGCCAGAGTTTGACTGTCATGCAAACAGCTTACTGCAACACCTGTAAAAACCTATTTTCAACTATTATCTGGTTGTATTTGCAGAAGACAAAAGATTTATTCTTAATCTCATATGCTATGGCATATGAGAAAAGCAAGTTTGACAACAGATATTGGTAACAAGGGATTTTTTTTTGTTCAATTGTTTTTTTGGCAGGAAGTGTTGGGGAGACAGAAAAAAAAAAGCTGTAAACACTAGATCTATATAATGAATTTTTTAAACTAAAATACATGAAATTTATCTCCCTGGGTGCTGAAGCATTATATACGAGACCAGTTACTACGATTCACAAAGAGCCATCTTGCCGTTTAAGTACACTTTCAGCTACAGCAGCTGTTTTGATTCATAATCTGTGCTATAGCAAGGTTTATTTTAAAATACCAAGCAGGGGACAGGGCATTCAAACATCAATTACTTAACCGAGCGGATTCAAAAACTGAAGTGCTTGAAACTGAAATGAAACACATGGCAAATATTTTGCTTCCTGTCACACAAGGGATCCGATCCTGCAAGCTGTGTGAGTGCAAAGCTCCAGGTCATCTGCAGTCAACAGGTGAAATTCTGACATTGTTTTAATCAACCTAAATCTTTCCTTCCTTCACCTTCCAGGGGGCTGATTTTACCACAAGGATGGTCTCTGATCAGGATAAGGGTAAGGTCTCAGATTCTTTAAGTTCCTGTCGTATTAAGCTGGATTCCCTACAGGCTTGTAAAAATAAAAGTATTCAGTGCTGTTCTTTGGAGATGCTGGAATAATGTTATACCTTCAGTCTCCAGAAAGAACTGTTTGGGTACTCACATTCTGCTCTTTCAGCTTTAATCCAAGCCAGTCCGCTTCAGTTATCAGTTCTCTGACAATTTGCTTTCAGTTCTGCATGCAACTTACTACATAGTGTGATTTAGTAAACAAATAAATAAATGAATAAGGGATATATAGCCTCAGTCCCTTTTCCAAAGCAAATCATTTATCAGGGAAGAAAATACTGGTCAGTAACTATTAGTCTCTTCCTGTACCTGGTACGTCAGTACAAGTCGTGATATGACAACCCGAGCACATAAGTCACCGATCACACCCGCAGTCATTTTACCGTGCCTTGAATCACTCACGTGTGAGAGCTACCTGGAGAAATGATTTGCGGGATCGGGCTCAGATAACACCTGGAATTGTCAAAGCATTCAGACGTACAGATGGTTGAGACGAACGTGTATGTGGCACTCAAATTATTTTGTTAATGGTGCCATCTCCTGGTAGCAATTTGCTAAGCTAATCTTTGCCCCGCAAACTTCTTAAATACTTGTACTTTTTATTTTAATACCATAATACTGAAGAGAGGTAAACAAAATAATCTAAATTGCTTTTTCTGCTAATTTTGTTTTTAGTATTTAATAAGGCATTTTCAAATAGGAAACAAGCTCTTATTAAACAGTGATGCATTTTAGAAAATGCAGCATACAGAGATAGTGCTTTTTGATAAGTTTACATTTTTTCCCACTCAAATTGTTTTCACTTCTGGCTTTCATAAGTATCAAACAATATAAAACCGAGTAAAGGTAGATGATACTCACAGACAGTGATTGGTCTGCATAGCAGCACAGGTCCTAAAACAGCAAATTTGGGGAAAAGACATACTTGAGTCGAGAGTGGGTTCATGAATGTTTGACAAATGAACAAAGGAGCTGTACACTGGAAGAGACTGATGATGTGGGTAAGCCAGAAAGAAATCTGTCTTCAGATTTGGAATGGGACTGCTGATGTCTGAATGCCATGTTCAGAGCCCTGCGAGTGCTCGCTTTTCAGAAGATCTGAGAAATAAAGTGCTGTTGAATTTGGAAATACTAAGACATCGCAGTGGAACAAGTAAAATATACAAGTAATTGACCTAATTACCTGTAATTACACAGAGGAAAAATGTTTTCCTCAACTTATCCAGTAATGTCTTTCACTGATACAAAAGGATTACTAGCTTTGTATTAGGCCTCTCTTGTGGCAAAGGTTTTTCTGGAGCTCTAGTTCTGTTTCTGCTACAGATATTGTTGTTACTGTGAAAAAATTGCTCAGCTGAGATATATCTCAATGCTTTTTATCAACAGAGGGAGTTTATGACAGGAGCAATAGTAGTTTGTCCTTTATAAAACTGCTGTAAATATCAATAAAATAGTTTGCAAAGCATATATATATATATATATATATATATATGTCATATATCTTGTATGCTAGAAAGTTTGGAACTACACAGTAGCTCATCTAGCTTGTGATACAATTCTTGTAAATACATATTCCAGTCTCACAGGTAAACTTAGTGATGCTGA
This sequence comes from Anseranas semipalmata, assembly GCA_013399115.1. Taxonomy (NCBI): domain Eukaryota; kingdom Metazoa; phylum Chordata; class Aves; order Anseriformes; family Anseranatidae; genus Anseranas; species Anseranas semipalmata. The sequence continues at coordinate 121,968 of VXAA01004139.1, read as the reverse complement.
ATTTGGCATTTAGTGCACTTAGTTTTGATAGACAAATTTCTGTAGGATAACATGGCAGTTAGCTCTGCAAAAACATACATACTTAGTACCTGGAATGTATGGATTAACTTCACCTCCAAGCAGGGATGGAGGTGCACTCTTCCTGCTCGTGACTTTGTTGCTGTGGATTCCATTTTGGTGCAGTATTTTTTTTCCTCACACTGCTATGCTTGGAAACCAACTCAAAACTTACTCTACTCTGCACTTGAATGATGTTATCATACCCTAAAGTTTAATCAGCCAACATCTCTGTATGTTCCCAAGTGCGTCTCTTTGGCTAGTGGAAAGCAGTCTTGTATTTTCATTTGCCACCTATGTCCATATTTTTCCATGCTCATCCTGTTGCCATGTAGCATCTTCTCAATCTTCCCAGCTAATGAGAAGAAGGAGATACAAAGGTAATCCAGTTCCAAATTGACCACTTCAGCAGTACAGCTGTTTTGCCTTCACAGACTTCAAGAGCCTATAGCAGAAAGGCTGTGTTGGAAATAGGTTTTATTAAATAAATACATAAAGGAGCCCTACCACGGGCAGTTTTGGTAGAGCTCACACAGGGATCATGTAAGAAGATATTCCAGGAGAAGAGACTATTTCTATTCACATATGATTCCTGATGTGCACACAAACTGAAATGGTAGCAAGGAAAATAGGGAAAATATTACTACATGTAGTAAGAATGTGAGGGCTACAACACTGGATACCGGGCTAGAAGCCAATGAAAGCTAGGAAATTTCCACAGAGATAGAAAAATCTATTGTAATTATACAGAATTCAAACTAAAAACAACAACGACCTATACTTGCAAGGAGGTGGAGGTACGTGGATTGACCCGCACATCTACTGGAAAAGGTTAAATTATTTAAATGTCAGAATATTTGCTCGGCCAATATTAGTGGTGGATAGACATGAGTTATGCATTTGTGCAAAACATTTAGCTGAAGATAGACTTGAAAAATACAGAATTAGGAGGACGTTGCAATCACAAAAGTGAATAACAAAGCAAGCCATCAAAGTTTTTGAAATATATGAGGCCAGATACTGAATAGCTTGAAACCAAGAGAGCAGTATGACAGAACAGGAGGAAATCTAAGAGCAATAACCAGCTCACATCAGTTTTCAGGTGGTTTTATATCTTACTTTTTTTTTTTTTTTGTATCCTTGAGTGTATTTCATTACAGTTTACCTCTGTTTTTTAACTTGTTTTTCCACTGGTGCCTAGCTTTCAGAGAGAAATCACTTAGTTTTTAGATATGAAAACATTGCATTTGACTCCTGTGGATATAAGTAAACCAGATTCATTTTTACTCGTGTAAGTGTATTTTCTCTTTGATCAAACATTCTAAAGAAATTTTAGGACCTTATTTATAGCCAAATTGTTTAAAGATTTTTATGCAAGCTAACCTTTCTACTTCATAGAGACTTTTTGCACAGTATGTTAATTATCAGTTAAAGGGCTAATTATTTCAGTGAATGTATTTATGTGTTTTACTACTGCCTTACTGACTAATGTTCTTGAACTGGAGGTGGGACGTGCAGCACTCTTCCAGCCAGCGTCCTGTGCAGCATTATTTCAACATCTGTCCGGAAGCAGTGGGCTGCGAGCAGCTTGGCAGCACCGCACCCTAAACTCTGCTGCGGAGGAGCTACCAGAAGTGCTGGAGTGCTTCCTATGCGTTGGGCATCTGCTTCTGTACGTAAAACGAAGGCATGGCTGTGTTAGGGCCCGGTGCGGGGCTCCGGGCTCCGCCTGCGCAGCCCGCGGCGGCCGGTAGGTGGCAAGGTGCGCGAGGGCACCGCGCCTGCAAACCGCGTCCTGCCCGGGGCCGCCCCGTGGGAGTCCAGCACCGGCCTCTTCTCTAGGGGCGATTCCTTAGCGATTATATATATTCGGTAATTAAAATGTGATGTGGAATAAAGCGTGCACTGTGTTGGAAATACCAACTCGTTAATGAGTATCTCCTACAAAGAAAAAAAAAAAGTATGAAAGGAGATGGAGAATGGAGCAAAATCACGCGGTCCCTTGTTTCACAGTTATCATGCAAATCAGACAACACAAGGTCTGGATCCTGGATGGCTCAGAAAATTGGCAATACCCTGACATTTTTGTCTTTGATCACTGGTTTGAGTTTAATCTAGGATGGTAATAGTTACTCGCTTGGCTCGCATGAGATAGTTTGGTGGTTTCAGGCCAACACACAATTGTCCACATCATAAAATGATGACAGCTACTTGGCAAAGCGATTTGAAAAGGGAGGCTAAGGCTTTGTCTGAACAGTGAAGTTGTGCTACTTATGTGGATTTGGTAAAAGTGATATTATTGTCTGGATCTAGTCATACTTTTATATCTATTTCTGTATGAGTAGGAATTTAACCTCTATAGTTGTAAAAGACTTTTGTGCCGATATAAATATGTCTGCTCTAGAGGCTGTGCTGATATAATTTTACTGGTAAAAACCTACAGCTTAGCCAATAAAGGAGAAGAAATATTGAGAGAGGATTCGAGTAATAAACAACATGGAAATTAATAATTTTGTCACATTTAAGGCTGTGAATATATCAGTAAGTCAATGTAAATCGAATTAGACTTGGTACATTTGGACCATGATTTTAAATATGTGTGATAGCCAAATTATTAAGCATGAAAAATACCGTGGTATTTATGGTACTAGTCCTGTACTCTGCATTACGCAGCCTTCCCACTCTGTTGTCTCTTTCCCCAGAGCCAAGGAGGGATTATCTTCATAGGCTCTCTGCTATTGCAGCAGAAGAATTGGTAGGCTGTCCTCCCCCTCTGTCCAAAAGGAAATGGTGGAGGTCCATGGGATGCAAAAGGAACTGGGTGGATGCAAGGGGCTGTGGAAGGGCAAAGGGCCCCAAGGCCTTTAAAGGAAGGTCAGGAAGCGTCCCCTTGCACCAGGCACTGGCACCTCACCCACAAGGTGCTTCCAGGGGCAGGCATAGTCAGCGTGGCTAGAAAGGTGGAAAACAAGAGGAAATGACAGTCCTAGTATAGTCACTGACTCCTCTAACCTCTTGATCAAATAGTACATTATGTCACACAAGCATGGTTTTTTTTTCATATAGTACTGTGAAAGATTTAAGTGGTATCATCAGTGACACGTAAGTCTATTTGTGTGTATATTCGTTATTACATTGAGCTGCAAGATGGTTTCTCAATATTCATTGAGAGATGCTCCACATTTTGCATGGGGTTAGCCAATACAGAGGTGCAGTTTAATCTAATGTACTACAAAACTATATCCTATTTTATTTTGTCATAGTGCTTTTTTAGCCATGTGCTAGTAGATTTGTACTGAATGTAGTCCAAAACTCATGGATCTGTTGTGCCTGTTATGAGGACTTCACTCAGCATCTTTACTCAGCATCTAGCATGTGGACACTGTGATCTCTGAGGTAGTTGGTTGTGGTTGCAGTCAGTATGTTTACAAGTTCTTTAAATGTCTAATAACATTAAGCTTATAAAAAGACTTCTTTGTACATGGATTGTAATTCCCATTTCACGCACATAGTATAGGCTGTGCCTCCCACAGAACATCTCATCTAAGGATGCATGTTCTCTGGGCACATCCAAGTTGACCTGCAAGGGTGAGAAAACATCACCCAGTATGCCTGCCTTTTCTTGGCTTTGAGTTCCGGATTACTGCTCCCAAGTAATTCATTTACTTTCTTTGTCACTTTGCCATCTACAAATGGAGTTAAATATAGAAATGTAATGAGGGGCTGGCTGAGAATATTGTGCATTCCTGCATATTTTTGAATGTTGTATTTTCCAAGTGTCATTAGTTCCATAAGAAAACTAAGACATAAGTCCATAAGAAAACTAAGGTGTAAGTTGGGGTAATGTCTGACTGTGAAGGTAGTCTTCTTCTGAGACTGCCTTATAGGCTGTTTTTTTTTTTTATGTGAACTTGTTTAGGGCAAGGTGTTTTATGCATTTAAACCTGTTACCCCAGCTGTGAAGCACGAACAGTGGAATTTACCTAACTCCTCACAGATAGACTAATATTCATAAATTTTTATAAAAGGTATTGTACATCTCAGTAGTTGCAAAAAGGGAAGCAGAATTCTGGATTTCTAGCAGTTTTGCTTTGTGCTCTTTCCAGTTTTTAAGCATTGATTCATCATCCTAATCCTGCAGCTTCCTCTTTGAATTTCCTGAAATGTTGTGACCTTGAAAATCAACAGTCTGTGAGATTTTTCCTTGCTGTTTTGCTGAGTTCTTGAATGAGAAGGGATATTTCAAGTTTAAATATATAATGCTTTCTGACGATGCTTCCCTTGTTTAATAGGAACTCTTCCAACTTTCCATTAACGGGTATGCATGCACATACATATGCATTTTTTGGGGTACAGAAGCTTT
>VXAA01004139.1:0-117529 GCA_013399115.1 Anseranas semipalmata | reverse complement strand
AAAAAAAAAAAAAGTCTTTACCAGGCTCACAGCAGTTAATCTTGAACTGGCCCATTTCCTGGATGGAATTTTGAAGTACAAACCTTCCCATTAGAAGAGTGCTCCTCATTAAGAGCTCCTTATTTCCTTATGAAAGATTGCAGTTGTTATGTTTCTACTAGTAGGTCTCATTTTGCCTATTACAGGTTTTCCAGTCTGGGAGTATGAGCCAAATGCCTGCTCTAACTTCTCACAAATTTATGCCATGAATATACTTGACTGTACAACTGTACATGTTCCTGTACATCCTTTTGACTGATTACAGTATAAGACCTGTGGATATATCATACATTTTACATGAGCATGGAGTTTTAGCTTCACTTTTATTATTGTTTTAATTAAGATTCGCATTCATAACACCTGTAGTGATCATCTGTAGTGAGCACATGTAGAGGTCCAATGCCCTGATCAAAAGTGTCAGGACTGAAACCCTTAGCAGCCCTTAGTTACTCACTAACTCACCTTACATCCTATTCTAGAAGAAATCAAGAAGCCTGAGACACCTAGAAATCCCCAAAGACTCAAGCTCCTGATTCACTTTTGAAAAATGCAATTAAGGACTCTGACAGATGATTTCTGGCACATCCAGCTACAATAGTTTGATATGTTGCTGCCCTCACTCTCCATCCTGTCCCTTTTCCAGATGTCTCCCTGTGGCAGAGTCAGTAGAATGGAGCATCACAGCTCTAATTCACAGTCAGGCAAATTAGCTTAAACTGTAAGATAAAAGTTATGCTCAGGTGTTTTTGGGTGTAAACGAGCAAAGTTGAAGCATTCTATTTTCACTCAGTTATAAGGCCAGTAACAAACAGCTGGGGGCTGAGACACTAACATCTTAAACTGCTGCAGCTGTTTACTTGGTAAATGTGAGCCAGGTCCCTTAAGTCAATTTTTATTTTTTCTTAAGAATATGTCAGTATACTTTCCACTTATTGAATTTAGTGATCTAACTGCTCAAAATTAACTCATGCTTTTTTATGCCTAAGTCAACAGTGGAACCAAACTGAACTACTTGCTTTTCAAAGGGTAGTTATTAGGACTTTCTGAAAAATTAGTCCCCATTAAAAGTGTAAGAGGTCATCACTGCTAAGTCACTATTCATTTTCAGAGTTATATTGGAAACTGTTTAAGTTATATTTGGCAATGTATCATAAATTCATATTGGAAAATAGTTTTTCTGGAATAGAAATACTGCACCAGAATCTGCCAATTTTTGTCAATCTTTGGCAGCATTCACATGCTTGCAGATTTTGGTATTTGTCTTAAAGGCACATTTCTTGGTGCCTGTTTTCCTTGTAGCTCCCCTGGTTGGCATTCTGCCTGGCAGATATTTGCAGGATGGGGCCTCAGGTCTTCCAGCCTCACAGTAGAGCTAGACGCCCTCGGGTGTAAGACCTTAGAGCGTGGATTCCCAAGCAAAACATCTCATTGAATGGGACCTTTCAAAATAGCAACTTTTCAGTCTGAAATGTAAGTAGATTCTTCTTATATTCTTATTTGTGAATAGCTGATGTTCAAGTTTGTAGGTGTGCTTGGTAAGGTAGCAAAATAGTTTACACTTCTTATAATGCATGCTCCCTGTTCTTCACCTAAGCAAAGCAAAGATTCAGTAAGGAGAGCAAACAAATACCAGCTCACCCGGTCAACTCACACATGCCTGGTTTACACCATTTGCTTGCTCCAGTTGCTAGGAATAAGCTAAGCAAAAAGCAAGGTGAAACTCCTGGATGAACATCCCATTCGGGTACCAAATTTGCTGTCATTGAAAAGAACCTGATCAAACAAGACAATTCCTCTAGTTTATAATTGATTTGGTCGAGCTGTTTCCCGTACAGCACATGCACAGTAAACCAATGAATATGAGAGCTTTAGTTCAGGTGCCACGGGTATGGTCATGGGGTAGAAGGTGACCAGTGCAGTATGTGGCTGCCTAGAATAAGCTACTAGAATAAATTACAGTTTATCTTTAAACTATAGAGTTTAAAGGGGTGGGTGGAGTGTATCTGGGAAAGTGAGATGAGCAAAGTTTGGGGTGCTGAATAGCTCAAGGGACAGGGTTCTGGTTTATCTGTGTTAGGCAGGGATTATCCAGGATGTCAATATTTTGGTAGACCTATCTCAATAATACTGCACCATAATTCATAGTTACTCAAGTCTGATCTTTGTAGGTTTCGTGGGCTGAAATAGTACATGGGAGTGCTCATAGTAATAGTATATATAGTGAAACAGTATATGATGCCTACTGATTCACTCTTAAAGTGACTGAGTAGCTGCTTGACAGTTGAACTGTAGTAGTTGCTTAAGTGTGTACTTTTTGCTCACCTCATTTGCTGAGCTAGTTAAACTGCCTGGACAAGACATAGGATAGAGAGAGAATCTGAATGAATATAGACTGTAGAAGTGAAAATGGCAATTTACCATAAATCAGAAGTTCTAGTTTCCAAGTACATGTTGGCTACTTTGCTGTGCTCCACAGCTAACCTTATACACAATAAACCCATCTACAGATGTATGATGATGTGTATACATGTGCTTGATATGCATATCAAGCAATATCAAACATGAAAGGAAACACCATCAATCCTCAGGTTGATGCTTATGTACAGAATAACCATTGTTGACTATTGCTTCTGTGATGCATCAGCAGGAATTGTCAGACTAATGGAAAATCTAAAGGCCATGAAAACATAACTGCAGAGCACCTACCATTCCTTTTCCCTGCGAGAGATGAGCAGAGGAAAATCTTGTAGGACAACACAATCCCAGATTTGCTTCAGTACACTTTGATGCTGATGTATCTGGAAGAGCAAGTTTCCGTTTAGGCTTTGAGTTAGGAATCAGTGAATTCATCTGGCTGGCTGAACTGCAAACGGTTCAAATTTCACACTGTAACGTTTTTGAACAACAGTAGGGAAAATTTTAATTTATTACATTGGCTAATGGCAGATTCTTTTTTGAAACGCAATAATTATTTGCACAATAAATACCTTAAAAGTGATGAATCAAGAGGCATGGGGGAAAAAGAAAAGTGTGATATGCCTCTAGTAATAAAACAAGAGTTCCTTTGAAATCATGTTTAGGAGTTAGCCTGAATATGTCTCAGAGCAGTAATTTATTTATACTCTTGCTCTGCTTTGTTGGCAAACAGTTCATCATAAATGCTTCATGAGATTAAGTATACTTTTATCAGCATAGGCTTGTGCTTAGCAAACTCTTGTGCATGCTAGGCATTTTTATGGCAGAAGTCAGCAGATGATGGGGTTTAGTGTAAGTACTCATGTGCTTCCTTCATGAAGAGTGGTACTGTTTCTAGTTTTGTCACCCAGCTTCTTAGAGGTGCCATTGCAAGTTTTCTGTTTTAATCTCCTGACTAGTGTCAATGCCTGAGAAGAGAGTGTCGGTGTAGTATTTGATATTTTTGAGAATTTAACTGTGCTGTTCAAGATTACCTTTGCTCAAGGGTTGGTACACTAATTGTAAATAAAAATAAGCCACTAATAAAACCCTGACTCACCTGAATTGATCAATATGAAAGCCGAAATCTAGATCTTTGTTACTGGTTAACACAGAGGAATGAGACAACAAAATTAAATCACTTTTGTGATAAATCCTTATGAACTGTCATGGTATCAGCATCTGAACAAAGTCTGTATGATTTCCTCAATTTCCTCAATTTCCTTTTAGAAAAGTTAGTTAATGTGGCTTGACTCCTGGAATTATTAAACAACAGTATGTAATCATTATAAAATCATGAATCCACCACTGCACCTCTGGGTGGACTTGCTTTTAAATATACACGCACATATATACACACATTCTATCTTTTACTGACAGAAATTTGATAATTAACCTGAGTCTATTTTTGTATTTATTTTACAGTTGACTTAAGGTTGAGCCTGAATGAAAACCAACCAAACAAACAAAACCCACGGTGGCCAGTGATGCGCAATGTTTCAAAATCAGGGTCTTTACACTGGTTTTATTCAAACAGGTTATGCCGATTCTGGCTAGGAAACTAATGGTAATTTCCTGCGTAATTACTTTTTTAGTTTGTTTTTACATTTGTTATCATATCATGCACCGAGATGAATCAGCTACGTATGTCAGTACACATAATTACCCTGAAGACTGACTGAAATAGAACCAAAAAATGCCCACTCATATGTTGCTGGGTATCCTTTATCATCATGCTGTTTTACAGCATGGCCAAGTACAGAAATGGCATTGACCAGACTGACAAGTGCCCTCCATAATAATTGTGGGCTTTTACAAAACACTTCTATTCTAAGAGCACAGTTGCATCTGGATATAGTTCTGCCAGTCTCCTGCCACTTTGTCTAGATGCTGTCAGAAGAGAACAGACCCTCCTCTTCTTGAGCTTTCCAGAGTGCTCTCTAGCTTTGTACAGCCCTTACCAGTTGCATGGCCAAGGCATAAGCAGTAAGGTGGTCTTTCACAACGTTCTGCAAAACTCAGAAGTACACTGCTGGTCAATGGTGCCACCTGGATAATGCTGGAAACCCAGAAATTACACAAATTATCTTAAAGGAAAATGATGGAATTGCAGGGGGGTGATTAAACTGGCTAATAATACCAACCTGCTTGGGAAAGCCTGCACCAATATTGATTTTCCATTTGTTAAAATTTTTACTTTTGATAAGGAAGGGTAATTATGCAGGTTTTAGATACGATCTGTAGAAGAGCTGGGCCCATAAAGAAAAGCTCTGACTTTCTTTGGTTTGCTTTTTCCTCCTCTTCAGTAAAATATAAAATGGATGTCCTACCAGGGCAGGATTACTAGTTGCTGGAAAGGAACAGGTAAGAAATGATGAAAAACATGTAAGCAATTAGTCTTGAGAAGCAGGATTAGAATTAATTAGTTTTGTGATAGTTGTTTAAGGAATGGCTGCCAATCTGTATCGTTCACGTGAGATGGTATTTTGCCTTTCCTGTATAGTCACAGAGACAAAACAACAAAAAAGTATTCCTAGATAGCACCTGAGAAATTTCTTCTACAGACACGGAAAATTTAGCCTTGCAGGAAAGTTCTGAATGAAAATATAGGCATTGCAGCGTGGCAGAAAGTTCAACACATTTGAGCTCTGCCCAACCAGAATTGTTTCAGAAAATATTACAGGGCTAACGTTAGCAAAGAGCTTCCGTGAGCGTCCCATCAAAGTGGTAAAGGATTTCTGAACTTGATTTGTTATCTTCCTTTTCTGGCAGTGGGAGTAGGGCAAAAAAAGGGGAGCAGGAGAAAGAGATTTTATAAGCCATTTTTCGCATTAATTTTTATTTTAATTTGTTAAAAAATATACCTTTTCTGGTTTGAATAAAGGTGCTTTTTCCTCATTTCTTCTACAGTACATAGTGTCTGTCCAGCAGAGGCCCAAAATACTTAAGAAAAAATCTGCTAGCTTTAGGCATGTTATGTATCTAGCATAAACTTCCGGACAAAGCTCTTGTGGGAAGAAAGAATGGATTTATCCATTGATGAAAAGCTCATGACTGTAACATAAAGCCAGGATTTGATTAGTAGAGGTGGATGTAGTGGATGTAGTTGTTAGCGGATGTAGCTATTAGCTTTTTGTTCACTTCTGCCTCACATCCCATGCATCTTTTCTTCTTTTTAATTTCTCTCTTCAATACCTGTATATCATCTTTTTGTTTTTGTTTTGTTTTGTTTTTCAGAGATAGCCTGTAGCATAGAATATTTTTTAGCTTGTCACTGAGTTGCTCCGGCATATGTTTTGAAGTACAGCCTGAATCTCTTTCACAGTTAAAGCTAAATGGGTTAGAGTTGGAACACTAAGTAGTTGTTAGAAATTAAAATCAGTATCTTTAAAGTTCTCAGGGGAAGGAGGGCAGGAGGGATCCATAGTACCCTGTCTGTTCAACAGAACTCAGTGGAAAAGCAGAAGCAGCACATTTCTCTATAAACTAAATTCACCTTAATTTCACTAGTGCAAAATCAATGTCCTAAACTGTCCCCCCCCCCCCCCCCAAGTATGCTTCAAAACTGAACTTGTGTTATAAAATCAGTCCAAGCAGGTTCTTACAAAATGTGTTTTGTACACAGGTTAGCTGGTAGCATTTTCCTACTTACCTCGACATGGGCTTCTTAATGATGAACTAACTTACCCCACCTACTTCTGTTGCCATTCCAGGGATATTTTAAATAGAAAGATTACTCAAACAAACCTATTTTAACAATACTTTTATTGAAAACATACACAAAGTCAACATGTTATTTAGCTTCTGAATGTACATATTAGAGAATATTCATATTAGAGAAGAATATTTTAAGAAAAAGGGAAATACAACTGGCATATACTGCAGTTTACATTACTAAGGCATTTAGGCTTACGAGCAGGTTGTACCGTGTGTGTGTGTCTATATACACAAACACATACACACAAGTTATCTGATTTGAAACTGTACAGTGCTATGCAATCTGTTATTTTTTGCCTTTTTTTTTCCCACACTAAATATTTCTTTTATCCAAATAGTAGAAGTTGTTCACAGAACAGCAGTAATAATCTACTCTTCAAGAGTTTGCTTACAATTACAATACTAACGATGCACAACAAAAAAAAAAAAAAAAGAAAAAAAAAAGATCTTAATGAGAAAGTTCTCTCTTACCAAAATGAGGCTCAAGTAAGAAAAACACTAGTTTGCAAAGGCACCGTGGAGACAGGTTTTAATACATTAAATACAACATGAATCATTCACAATAACAAGTTTAGTGTTTCTGGGAACTTTTGTAAATACAACACAGTTGGTCACACAAAAATGTTTCTGTTGATTTGTCTTGGCAACTCAGATGCATCAACAGTGTAACAGCATAACAGCTTTGTTCCCATCTGACAGAAAATAATGGCAGTTCTGCAAGGCAAACGTTAAACCTGACCGTATGTATTTATTAATTCCACAGTGTTTTGACAGATTATAGGGGATGCAACTTAAAGGATGCTGACACGCTCACTGAGGGCTTTCATTTCTGTTTCTTCTAGCTTGGTGTTTTCATTATGGTTAGCACTTGGACTGATAAGGTGTGCTGGATACTGCAATCCGTGTTCTCCTGAATACTGTTCCCATCGGGAGTCATCACTTTCATGGGTAATGTAACGTTCCTCCATTTTACATTCAAGTTCCCTTAAATCTAACCAGGTTTGATAGTCCTGGAATAAAGTAATAGTATTCGTTTTAACATTTCTAAATGTTAAAATGTCTTCTACTACCAATAATATGCAAAGTGCTATTAAGTCAGCAATCTAAATATCATGCATTCCTATTGCCCCAGAACAAAAAAACACATATAATCAATAAATATGAAATCTGCCTATACCAATAGGTATCATATTCAGATAATTTTTTGATAAATTAATTTTATTAAACTCTGTCATAAGTATAGTACGGAGATGTTACAGGTTGTTTTGCAGAATGTATGAACAGTCTATAATTTCTGTGATATGGCATGGGTGGTAAAACAATTCCTTGCACTAGTCACAAGGTGTAAGAGGAAGAAGAAACATCTTTAAGCCAGACATCTACACCCTAATGATCTATATCGGATAGTCAAGAAAGTTGCTCAGTCTCAGTATAATGGTGCAGGATATGAATTCAGCTTAAGCTAGAAAAAAATCTGCTTTTCCAAACTTAGGGAAGTAGTGGTATGCTCATATAAATGCATACATCTAAATATCAAAGCTACATTGGCACTCTGTTTTGACAGTCAGCAGTAAGGCTGAAAACACATTTGGTTCTCATTAACATGCTCTGCAGCCTCTGATCTGCCCAAAGCATATCTCAAGTTCAATAATTTCTTTTCTTATTCCCACCCAAAGCACCCGTGAAGCTGCGGTAGTAAAGCCAATCCTAGCCTCACACAGCCTAACCTCTGCTTAAAACCCTGTATCCAGTTTTCTTTTTTCTCATCCACCTTGTCATTACTTAGGCAACCCTGGACACCTAGCCAAAGCACCAAAAAGCCCACACACTGTAAATGCACAAAAGCCTTCACCCTTAGTTTCTTGCCTCCTTAGGCCCACTTCTTACACAGACTTTCTCTCAGAAACCACCTCTACCTCTCACTGCTCTGCTCCACTGTTATCTCTCCTTCACCCACAAGCTTGGGCTTTTCTGGAAAGAGGACTCATCCATGGTGCTAAAGCTGCTGCTGTACTGCCTTGCCTTGGTTCACCTCCATTCACTATCGCACAAGGGATAAAAGTGAATGTAGAGAGGCGAAGGACGCTGTCCCATCATGTGAGGCAGCCAGCAGCTGTGCTGCAGGCCTTAGCTCAGATTACCTCTCTGGTCCCCAGAGGCTCAGACAAACGCATTCTGTAAGCGTTGCCAGGGAGGAGAGCACAGTCTTGGAGGAGAGGACTGGAGGGTGACAGGAAATCTGAGAGGAAGAAAGCAAGCCCAGGAGAAATGTCCTTGGCGAAGGCAGGGGGTGTGGTGGGAGGCTGCAGCCCTTTTCCTCTTGTTTGAGCAGGTCACCCTCCACTTTGAGAAAGGTTGTTCAAGTGTAAGGTACTGGAATAGGACCTAGGTCACGGTGCAGATAAAGATTCCTTTGGGATTGTGGACTATGCATCTGATCTGTGCCATGCCTGTGCATGATTACTTTCCTATGCACATATATGCATCACCTGGGGTATCCCGTGGGCTGATGTCCCAGCCTGGCCTTGGCCTGTCCCCATCCCCAGGGAGGTGCCCAATGCCTGCAGCTGTCCCAGCCTGCCCTGCTCCCTGGCTGCTCACTGCATTGATTCTGTTTTACATCTTTTAACTTGCAGTGACTTTGCTGCTGCCAGGATAAAAATTTAACATATAAAGAAGCAGAAGACAGTGGCTGCTAGCATGTCGGAAATTCATAGCATTTTAGTTTCCAATTGAAGATTTCAATTGAAAGTGGCTAATGTATTTTCCTGGAAAGCATACAACTTCATTAGCTCTTCTGATGACTGAAGTGGCAGCCCATTGATTAGTTTTAATAATAAGTGAATCAAGGCAGACTCCAGGCAATTTGATAATGCAAGTCAAATGACTATAATATGCATATATATAAAATGATCTTAGTGGACAAACAAGATAAAATATTCCTGTAGTATACTTTTAAAACATGAGAGAGTTTAGTGTTGGAATCTCATACTTCAAAAATTAATAAGAATCTATAAGTAAATCGGTGAAGGAATGTGAGGTTCTCAGGATCAGAAAACATCTTCATGTCTGTAGATTTGCCTAGATTCTATTGACTTAGAGATGAAAATGTTTTATAAACTTAGAGCCTAAATACACAGGAAAAAACATGGAGTTTGTAGCAATACCTGTAACCATGGGTGGCTTAATGTTTTGTCCACGCTGTAGCGCTTTCTCATTTTCACTTGCAACAAATTATTTATGAGATCAATAGCTGAAAAGAAATATTGGAACACATCAGTTGAAATATATTTGTATATACAGAGACAGACATACATGGCAGTTGTAAAATAAGGGCAGTTATCCCTCCACACTCCAGCTTTTTACAAACTGCATTCAATGTTGATATCCCTGAAGGTACCCATGTAACCCTTCCTAATGGGATTACAACTGTTTTACTGAACAGTTGCCTGCTAGCTAGTATATACTACCGTCTACCTCTATGTGTTCATTTGCAGGCACGTAGCAAAGACTGAAGACAATTCCCATTGAGCTCCTGCTCATGTGAAAAAAACCTCATGTAAGTGAGGACTACAGTATTCCTCGGGTACTACAGCAGTGTACAGTAAACATACATATACCCATTTCTCTGAGACTCTCAGTATCAGTTTTAGATGACTGACAGCAGCACCTCCTAGGCACTGAGTCAAGGAACCAGGGTTTGTAAGCCAGCCAGTTTTGCAATACCACTCTTTGGAACTGAGCATTGCTTCAACTTGCTAGTCAGCACTCTGGTGTTTCATAGAGGTAAGAGGGTTTCCTGACAAATTTCCTTATTTCCATGGTTTTGAAGGAGACAAATGATTCACTGAGGTTATAATAAAGTTTGCTGTGGTGTCTGAAGAAATATCTGGGATAAGATTGCTGAGCTTTGAATGCATCTACTAATGCCATTAAAAAAAATAAATAAAAATGTTTGGCATGAGCTCTGGGTATTTACTGTTACGTAATAATTGACAGGTCACAAGGAATTACCATCTCACTGTAACTTTCCCATTTCATCACAATATCCTTGATATATACTCTCCAAAGTATGCTTGTTTATATCTTCACTTTGCTTATACCACGATGACAGGGAAAGATGGTCTTTAAAGTAACACAGAAAGAGGGCATAACTGAGTAGAACTGAGTCTGAAATATGTCTGATCAATGTCATTGCCATCTAGGTAATGGCAGAGCTGAATAACAGTCTTGTCTATTTTAAGAGCAGGAGGTAGGACAGGATTCTTTAAACTGGTACATCTTTGAGGTTATATTTTGTTCAGCAATAGTGAAAAGCTTTTATTTATTTTTTTTTAACAGAGGCTTCCTCTCCCCAGGCCCAGTTTGCCAAGTAGACTTTCCTGTATGTTTCTGCCCAATAGGGATGGGGTGGATTGTTTGTAACTCTTGCGTGCCTGACTTGCCATGCTTTTCATACAGCCATTGTGGAAGCAACCACTCTGTGGCCCTGGCTATGGGTGTCAGCACAATGTCTAGGAAAATGGGAGTGTATACGACAGTCTGTCTGGACATGTGCATTAAGTCTGACAGACAAAACTATTCTTAGCAATAACTGACTGCCACTAAAGTGGCTCCACGTTCCTGGTGCTGAATATTATCTTGGAAATCAAAGCAATGGTGGGAATAAGATCAAACAAATCTCAAGACTTCTGGCAAAGAAGGCATTGCCAGAGGTTCTGAGCCACACTCTTCTTGGAGCAGATGGTCCTAATTTTATTTTCTCTGTTGTGGACAAACAGATTTTTAGCTACCATCTCTTTTAGTGTACAATTCATGCTAAATTCTCTAACTTATGTTTATTTTGTTCCCTCTCAAAATGTCTGAGAAGCAGATGTGGGATCAGAAATCCAGTGGATAGCCAACGGGACCGCTACTGATAGATGGCAGCACTCTGGAAACTCATTTGTTTTCCAAAACAGCAGGGTCAATCTGTCTTTTTCCTCTTTTTTGGTAAGAGAAGTTCTCGAGTTCCAAGCTATGAGGAAGAGACAGGAAAGTTCATCTATCATATGTCATGGGCCAAATGGGGGGCAAGGGGCAGGGAGGGATTTCTATCTTGTCTTGCATTCAAGTTTAGATGGGCAATTGGATTACAACTGAAGTCTGAATGTAGCTTATTTTGCTTATGAAAGATTTCACCTGTTTTGAAAGGCAGACACCTATGGCCAGAACTTCATAAAAGATGTCACGTGGATCTTCCTGACTGAATTCTTTAGGGCATGTTTTTATTGTCCTTAGTGAACACAGAGTTCCTAAAATGTTGTGAAAATCATTTGTCATCAGAATGAATGCCAAGATGATTGCTAAGCCTCAAAAATGAGAGAGGCATATAACTATGCCTCAGGATTTTCCTGGGATTTGCGCCTCGGTGACGGCTTGAAGAGCTGCCTGCTTTTCCATTTGGATAGAACGGGATCAAATACAAGGAATTAGAAGTTGTTAACATCACTAGAAGAGGTAGGGCTTCCTTAGGGGTGGCGATTAGCTTATGCAGTTCTTACAGGTTTGAGTAGCTGATATCAGCTCTCTGTCTAGCGTTCTCATGGACTGTAGGATACACGTCTCTGTTCATGACTCTGGAGAGGAAAGCAGCGACATCTGTAGCGCTCGCAATAGAGGGCCAGCTTAGACTTGATACAGGCTCCTACTGCCTTTAAGGACGGGGACCACCAGCTTTTCATAATGATCCAGTTTCACTGAATGCAGTGCTTCAGGTTTCCTGTTTTCTCTCTTTCCCAAACACTTAGAAGGTTAACTTAGAAGGTTAGAACTTAGAAGGTTAACTTGAGCTTCAGCCTCAGTTTACACAGATGATCGGCTTGTTTCACCACTGGAATATTGCTGTCTCTGTAAAAAGTTTTGGTATTTGCTTCTGATTCTTCACCTAGGGTTGTTTTCTCCAGGAAAGTTTTGAATATCACTTGCCTCTTAGCAATAAATAAGGACAAATGCAAATATATTATAAGGATTTACAGCCCAAACTATCTTATATAATTCCATCTGCTTTCATACTCTTTTCAAATGTAGGTGAAGAATGAGATAAAATACAAGCTTCAACAGCAAAAAGCATTTGCTATTTTTACCAGAAAATCATGCAATCCAAGCAAAGCCCCTTCTCAAGCATAAGAGGGCTAAGTATCAGTTAGAAGTCAAGATGCAGCTGACACATACTGGCAGCAAAAGGACAGTGCAGTGTAAAGGAAAGCAGAAGCAAGAGAGTTCAATACAGACAGCCTGAGTGCTGAAACTGAAGGATTAAAGGATTTTCTTAGGGATCTGAAATAGTCTGTTAATGAGAAAATTCTGACTTTAACTGGTGTTAGATAAATTATAGAGGTTCAGACGCTGATATGCATCACTATTTATAGGAAATGAGGAAAGATCCTGGTTACTCTCTCTCTTTCGTCTTACAGAAAACATGTGCTGTCCTGATAGTCACCATCTAAGATAAACTGGTCTGGCTACAGTTCATATAAAATGTACCAACAGTAAGATTCATGTTGACTCAATATCAGAATTTGAAAAAAAAAAAAAAAAAGCATAGAAATAATAATTTGATGATTACTTTACAAGTTGTACTGCTTAAAAATACTGTAGATAAAAATGTATAAGCTATTAACATTTATTTTGGACATCCAACTCAAGTGTGATTCACATGAGTCACTCAGGGACCAAATTGAGGCACCATAACTTAGGAAACAAAATTTTCTGTCTAGGAAGAAAAATCAGTTTTGAAGAAAGGTGAGCAACTACGCTCTATTTTAAAGTAAATTTTATGAATTAAACTACATTTTATTAACTAGAGACTGATTTTTTTTTAAAAAATAGGTTTTAAAGTAATCCTTGTCAGACATTTTTGGAATTTTATAGTTTGACAATATTCCTCTGCAAAAACATTGTACAACATTATATACAGTTATTAATAAATGCAGAGAGTTTGGAAAGAGCACCTGTGGTCTGAATATCTGTTTAGGAATCCAGCAGGTATTGTCAAGGAAACAACTGGTATGAAAGTTCTAAGAGGATTATGGTACAGCTTTTCCAAACACCTTTATGGGCTCCTGTTTATTTCCCTTGATTAAGGTAGAGCCACCTGAGGGCTTATCAAGTTTCAGGAGCTGCAGACTTTGCTAAAGAGGATAAACTAGCCAGCTGTTTCTCCTGGCTTCCAGAGAGGATGACTACTAGTCATTTAGATAGATGACCGTTCAGCAGAATCCCAAATGAAAATATTCAAACGTGGTTTTAAAAAGCTTTAATTGTTTTTTAGTTGCATTTTATTGGAAGAACCTGCTGATTCAGGAGGTTCATGTTTCTAAACTGCTTACAGCAGTTTATTAGTATAGCAAGTAATTAGTTGTAGTAAAGACACAGTAACAATTTTCACACAAAGTATCAAATTAACAAATGATAATTACAGTTTTCAAGGAAATGACTGCTTTAACATTAGGATGGAATGCATATATTAACACAAAAGTTAGCAAACACCTGAAAAACCTGTTATGAACCTACTATCCGTTTAGTGCTACAATACACTTTTGCTTTTCATTTAAATTACAAGAAATGTATTACCTTAGAGTATCAAGAAAAGCAGTGCCAAATTAACAATAAATTTATACTTGATCCAGAATTTTTAAACTACACATATAATATTAACTACTCTTACAGCCATCACTTGTGAAAATTTAAGCTGCAGACATAATGTAAAACTTAAGAGTTCCCAGGCCCTGGATTCTTCTGAGTATAGTTCTGTTGATCAGTGGTATAACTTTTTCATACACCCACTCACCACTTGCCTATTGCTGGTCAATACAGCTTTGTTGACAAATGCTCTAGTGTACATGCAGTTATTTTGGCAAAAAATAATCTTCAGCTGGCAGAACTTACTATTTTCTGGGAAATGGATTCAGCTGTACTATCAAAAGAAATCCTTGGCAATTATAAGCTGCACCTCCACAAGAGAGGTTTTCTAATACTGTTCTATCCTGGCAAACACACATAAGTATAGCCACGACCTTAGTTTAAACGGCTAGTTAAACATTTACTGAGGTAGAGACATCTTTGAGCTATAATATGTACGTGACCTCCTTCTACTTAATGCTTATTCATGTGACTTTCATTAATGCATGAAAGTTTCTATTCACATTGTGCTGAAACAAGTCTATATAATATTGACACAAAGACAGCTGCAGTATTTATTTCTGACTCAAAACCACTGTAAAAGGCACACCATGATCAAATTTAATAAATGAAAGAAATTGCATTGTTTCTTCCCAAATTATGTAATAATATGAAGCACCTAATCAACAATGTTGACACTCGCATAGTTTATCAGGGTAGTAGTAATAGCTGTGTTGGTAGCTGATGCAACAAAAACAATTATGAATACAATGATTTACAAAGATTCCACAGCAGACTGAAACATGTCATGAAAAATCTAAAACTTGACATAGCACATTTTAGGCCCATTTGCTTCAAAAGAACAGCCACCACAGCTAAGATACACTAGGTAAAAGATACTAACAGGCAGAGAGACAAAACTTTTCAGGGAATTCTGTCCTTATATTCAACAGTATTTATTTTTTGTAACCTGTAGCTAAGTCAAAATGGATCTTTTGAAATGATGCAAATTTACCGGACTGAAAGGTCAAAGTTGGAAACAACAGTAACACTGTTGAAAACAAGCTCCATGTTTGACAGGTGTGAAATTTACAGCTATAAGCAAGAGAGAATCTTGCAAGAAGATTCTCCTGTATATCTAGCAAAATTCCACAGAGAAGTCTGAATGAAGCCAAAATTGTCACATAGCAGTTCTGTGAATTCAGAAATATAACTGGCCTGAAAATAACTGAAGTTAGAGAGAACAGAAATAGTAGATTGGACAATGGAATGCTGAATGGCTGTGACGAAACCTGTTTTTATACAGGATACCCAAAGATTACCACAGAAATTGCCTTTCTACAGTCTTCCAATTCTATTTTGACATACAAATACATACTGTTTTCAGGGAGTATTCTTTCAAAGGAGAGGTGCTATTGGAAAAAGGTGGGAAAATGCAGCTGCTTGGTAGGGATGGAAATCAGAATTCTCTATGGAGGATTCTCTGACTGACAGATAGATAGATAGGTACATAGATAGGTAGACAGACAGAAATTCTCTGGGAAAACAAAAAAAGGAAAATGAAAACCAATTGGGTTTGGTGAAGTTAGAGAAGGAATTAAGGGATTTTATGGATGAGGGCTGAGCTTGGGAAATGATGCTCACAAAAAAGTTTTGAATGAATAATCAGTTGGGAAAAAATATATTTGTCAGAGGTATAAAAGTTGAAAAGTCTTAACTTATATAGGCTAATTTTTAATGGGGGAAGAGGACAGATAAAGCCTGTTTATTCACAATTCCAGCCTGTTACAGTTCTGAAGTAAATTGGCATGCATAAATCAGAGTAATTAAAAAGACATCATTATAAACCATAAATAATTAATATCATTAAAATAATTAATCGTATTTATTTATATATTTTTATATATAATATATAAATCAAGTGAATCATTAATTTTCCTAGGTGGTTGGTTCAAGGCCAGGTTGGATGGGGCTTTGAGCAACCTCGTCTAGTGGAAGGTGTCCCTGCCCATGGCAGGGGCGTTGGAACTGGATGATCCTTAAGGGTCCCTTTCAACCCAAACCATTCTGTGATTCTATGGTAGCCTAACTCTTGTAAGTTCACTGAATTCTCAGTTTATGCCTGCTATTACTGAGACATGTAATATGGATTAAGTTACCACTTTTAAAATCTAGCTGTAATGTACAATTTATAAAGTCCATTGTTAGAGTGCTTGGATCCAGCGCTGCCTTTTGGATGCATGAGAAGAAAGAACCAAGTAATGGAGAAGAACATTTACATTAGTTTTACTTATGGTAATCTTTTGCCAAATGGCTCCTAGTTTTTCAAATTCCAACAGCATAACGTTTTAAAAAAGATCTTTCTTACATGCATTAAGGATAATATTAATTTTGCATTTCCTTCATCTGTGACAAGGACACTCGTCTAATCAAATTCAGTTTCAATTTTTTAATGAATAGCAGCAAAATTTGGGTTGAAGGCTTCTGTGAGGGATGTGGTTGTTCATTGTGTGTTAAATTTCTCCTAAATATTTGGACAAGTTTTGTAAATGTCAATAAATAAATAAATTGGACTAACTGCTGGATCTTCAACTTTTTATTTTTTCTTACATGTAAAAAGAACTTAAATAACTTTCTTTTAGTTTTAAAACAATAATACATCTTGCAAGAAAACATCTGTGTAGATCCTTCAAGACAAAAAAAGATTGAAACAGATAGGTTCATCAATGTTTATTTATGGTAATTAAGACTGGAGATACTGTTTGAGCTCAATTTTTAGCTCTAAAAGTTACTTGTAATACTTAGGTAGAGATCTAGATTCCAGTACTTAGTTGTGTCTAGAGCCATCTTTAATAGACTTCATTTACCTTCTTTAAAGATGCTCATACTGAATTATTAGCATTGTTCTTTTACTATCAAAAATCTGTCATGCCCCTGAACAGAAATCTAGTTTCAAAAGTCTCGTGGGGTATCTCCAAGCCTTTTTCCCCCAACCTCACAGAAAGTCTCTTCTGACAATTTCGTACACTGTTTTTGAAATCTCATCTGTTTGGAATTGCTCAGTATCTTTTTTATCTTCTCCACAAAATGACTATCAGGTTACAGCATCCAACTGAATGAAAACCACATTACTGGCACAAGTAGAATACGAAAAGGACTGCAGAGGCGCTAGGGCTGAAAGAAGTACAGAAGTAAATAGATGTAACATGAGTTCCAGCAGCTGTTCTCCACAAGCTTCTATAGCAATCAAATCTGTAGGTGGCTACATGCCTCCTTCAGCACCAGGAGAGATCTCACAGTAGAGGATTATGCCATATGCAGTCTATATAGGCTCTGTAGGAAATGTCTAAAGCAGCTAATACCACAAAACAGAGACATTACATTATGGTACATTATGGTACCTTGAAATTTCAATTCCTTTTTTTTTTTTTTTCCTGGTATGTATAGGGAAAAACAAAATATAAAAGCAAAATGCAACTACACTTTTTTAGCATTTATATAAAAACAGCAACAAACAGATATTACCTTCATGAGAAATTTCTTTCCATGGATTAGGTGGATACATGAAAGCAGCATTCTGGATTTGGTCATGTATGTCCTCATCTTCATTGAATGGAAAGGTACCACTAAGGCTTACATAAATGATAACACCCACAGACCACATATCCAGAGATCTGTTATAGCCTTTGTTTCTCAGCACTTCTGGAGCAAGGTAGGCTGGTGTTCCTACAACTGAACGCCTAAAGGATTTTTCCCCAATGATTCGAGCAAAGCCAAAATCACAAAGTTTTACCTGTTTAAAGAAAATTGCTATAGTAAATAAAATTTTATTTTTATTATCAAATACACAGTTGATATACTTTTATCATGGTTTAGTTGTAAGATGCATCTCTACTGTTCCTTCAAGGATACTTTTTTTTTTTTTTGACCTTCTCTTTGAGAGGAATCCCCTTATTCCACCAAGGTATTAGACTAGATTACCAATCCATTTCATTCCTTCATGCCGTGAGTAAGCTATAGTGAAAGCAGTAACACAGAACTGCTTGGAATGAAAGAAATGATATTTTGGAAGGGCCTAACAGCTTAGGTTCCTGGTGACAGTAGTAATACAAAGTAATATTTATTCATTCGTAGCATAAAAACACAGCAAGCAGAAAAATTGCTTTACCTATGACTTTTTCCTGAATTAATCAAGTTGACAAAAGTTAGTTCTTGAACTATCACTTCCAATTTATTAGGGATCTAGTTATACCCTACCTTTCTGCAAACTTCCTTCTTGGATTTCTTCAGCAAGTCAGATTTTGCTGCTATAAAATTCTCACTTAGAGTCTCAGTATAGTCCCTTCCTTTCCAATTATAATTAATATTATTTATTTACAAAATTACAGGGAAATTAGCAACAGTGTTCCTTTGAACATAGGCAGTTGGAGGAGATTACACATGAATTCTGCAGATCAAAGGCAACAGGAACTGATCTCTCTTAGTGAGAAGTACAACAATGAGCCAGAGAGTATGTTTACATAATCTGCAATCTACCTGGCATTTAAATTCATAACATTAAAGAAGAAGCTGTTGTTCTTCATGAACTCTACCTTAACTTAAAAAAAAAAAAAAAGTCTTGAAATCTTTCCTCTGTCTGCTTGCAAATTGTCACTTATCTGGACCAAATTAACCAGTTAAGTAATTTGTGCTGTAATGGTGAGCAAATTAGAAACAACTGCACAAGTAGTTATATCACACTTGAAAATCTAGTTGAATATTTTAAGTAAACAAGGATTTTTTAAATAAACATTTTTTGGACACTCATATCTAATAATTCTGTGAGGTTCGTGCAATCAATACAGGCAGGTCACTGACCACTTTTTTGTTTGTTCATAAAATAATCATTGCTAGCGCTTATTAATTTGAACAATTTATCTTAACAAAGGGCATTTCCTACTTGCCTGTGGGAAAGGATCGGCTGATGCCAGTAATACATTTTCTGGTTT
This sequence comes from Anseranas semipalmata, assembly GCA_013399115.1. Taxonomy (NCBI): domain Eukaryota; kingdom Metazoa; phylum Chordata; class Aves; order Anseriformes; family Anseranatidae; genus Anseranas; species Anseranas semipalmata. The sequence continues at coordinate 98,669 of VXAA01004139.1, read as the reverse complement.
GAGGTCACAATGAACTATATTTTTGAAATGGAGATGTCTTAAAGCAACAAGGATCTGTGAAGAAACAAATCAGAAAGAAATTCAGTTTTAAATGTCGTATATTTCTTTGGGTTTATATTGTTCTGACAGTAACAGTGACCAGAGAATTGAGGACTAGTGCAGAGAGAAACAATCCAGGAAGATTGTACCTTTTATAACAATGTCTACAATGCAAGAAAAAAGCAAACATGTCATCTATTATTTGCTGTGCCTCAAGTTTTCTTGATGTTTCACTGTATGGAATACAACTATTCCTTCTCCAAAGACTTCATATTCTAAACACTTTTTAAAAAATGTGTTCTAAGTACTTGTTTAATTTTTTGTGAAATCTTTAACACAGAAACATTTGCAAAATGACCTTCCAGATCTAAATTATTCACTCAAAAAATTTCACAGAAATATTCTGCAATCCAATTTAAGCATTTCCTTTAGGTGATAAAGCATAAAGAACCTTGCATGTATTTTTATGCCATTACACACGTAAGAACATGCCAAGAGAGTATAACAGATATCCATCCTGTCCCTGTGGCTTTAACTCCATTCCTTGTGTCTGGTCAGGGGCTGATAGAATTTTCTACTGTATTAGAGCATGCAATGGCTAGAGCATGAACGAACCTGGTAAGGCAAGAAACCAAATTCTAAAGCTGATGGCAGTTTTGCCCATGAAAGCCTGAAAGCTAGGGAACATACTATGTTCCATTTCTAATAATAGACTTCCACTGTAACACTGCTGTTCCTGCTCCTTTCTTTTTCTTGCCTTAACACAAAAAACAGGTTGCTATGATTCTGAGGTGGCTCACTACTCAATTGTGTATCTAAATTTAAACCTGTATTATGGGCAGCCAAAGAAACAATATGATAATATGACAACGGGACGAACAAAAACAACAACAACAAAAAAACAACAGATCACATTGTTAACAGAAGTCATACAGGAAACCAGATTCATTTCATCAGAGGTAGTGCTGAGATCCAATCTCAGCACAGAAAAGAGGCACAGAAATGCACAGCATGAACTGCAATGGTTAGGTATGGAGAAATTCAAAAGTCTCAAATTTCCTTTTGCAGGTCTTTGACAGTTTGCTATTTATGTTTTGCAACCCTTTCTTGTGCTTAATCCTTCAAGCATAAGAGAACCTGTAACTTGATGGCCCTCCCATACAGCAGCCAAGCAACTGCACATGTATATATTTCTAGGTCCTCTTAATGGTTTACTACAAATCACATAATGTACACAAGGATGTCTGTACCATCCCTGATAATATAATCCACGCTTTCATAAATCAGAGAGGTAAATTATGTCAAAAGCAAACATAAGAAACAGTGATAACAATTGACCTCAAATCTCTTTCTAGGTCTGTAATCAATTTCTTACCTGAGTAATTAAAAACTTTGTTATTCTCTCTGGCAATCTGCCGTTTTCACTTGATAAGATCATCTCCAGCATATCTCCATGGAGTTTTTCCATAACAACAAACACTCTTTCTGGTGTTTCAAACATGCACTCCAAATTTACAACCCCAGGATGATGAAGATTCTATTAAAGGTAAATACAGCACTTGAACAACATAGATTTCCCAACATGATTAGTAGGTTTTCTCCTTACATAGCCAATATTCAGACGCTCCTAAACCAGACAACATTTCAGTTTTTCTTAACATAAACTGTGTGCTTCATCTGTAGGCAACAGGCATGAAATTTCTAGGGACAGTATAAGAGAATGGACGAACTTAAAATTAGTTTAACAAGCATACATTATTGTGCTTGGTACTTTAAACTGCAGAGATTATACTTCCTAACGTAACATTTCCAATACATTTAGTCTTGACTATTTATGCAGATAATATTTTCTATTAAAAACTAATATTTTCTGCAAAAATAGCAGTAGTTATCAACTGGAATAATTATGTTATCTGGTATTTATAGTAATGTATAGAGTGAATACAGTGAAAAATAATAGAAAAATACCTGTAAAATTGCAACCTCGTTACGAAGCTGACTTTCTTGTTTAGTTGGAAACCTTAGTTTGTCAATTATTTTAATGGCAACATCTCTTCCTGTTTTGCGATGTTTTCCTGCATTAAAAAAAAAAAAAAAAGAAGACGACCTCTATCAATTAACATGATTAATTCTGAAAAATATTCCACTTTCACTTGATGGTACAAATGACCACAACTAAGCAGCAATTATGTACAACTATGTGTAGCTAAGCAAATCAGAGCAGGTTTGCAGCAAGTTAAATCAAAAGTTTTCTGTCATTTCCCTTTTTTCTTCCCTTTGACAAGTGAACTTTTCTCTTTATCACCTAACAAAGCTGTTGTAACACATAAAAAACAAAAACGTATAAGAAAGTCAGCTCTGCCTTTCAACAATATAGGTGTAAAGTTAACTTTACTCATATACTCATATAATATCTCATATACTTTTTCCTTTTCATATATTTGAACTGAATTCTCTGCAACTGGCAGGTCACAGGCTTAGTCCTACCAGACTAGCAAATAATGAAATAGGTGATCACCTTCAAGCATGTGAGTGCATGTCTCAGGGTTATCAGAGACCCATAGAGATTCTTCAGTGAGAATCGCCTGTCTCAAACAACTATATCTAAGCCTCCCCCCACAAAACTGCTGAAAAAATGAGAAAAAAGGACAATAGATAAGAAAATGAAAAAAGAAACAATTCAAACAAAACTACTAAAAACAAAGAAAAAGCTCATGAAATCTTGCCAAGAAAAATAGCAAGAAGAAGAAATGATAAGTTTTCATTATAGTTCTTCTTTCATTATAGTTCTCAAAGAGAACAGTTTTCTGCACTTCAGGGTTTGTGCTACTAGAGCTGATAGTTACTAGAGCTATTAATATACACTGACCCACTACTGGCAGAAAACTTTAAATTAAAAAAAGACTGTCTACAATAAATTGTGTCCTTGTTTAATGAATGCTACTTACGTAAAGCACTGGTTAGCTAATTTCTGTAAGAAAGCATTTCAGAGTCCAAATACTTTCATCATTCCAGAATTTTTCTGCCTTAAGCATAACTGTACAACACACCAAAACCTTACCTCCATAAACAATTCCAAACTGTCCTGATCCCAACACCTCATCTGGGAAGATTTGGTATACAGTGCTGATATCCTGTTTATATAAACATAACAAACATTAAGCCCTGAGATATGGAAACAAAATTTGTATTTGATCTGCTTTTTCTAATGGGAAGTAGCATGCATTTACTACAGCACATTTCAAAACACATTATCTGCCAGAAATGTTCACGTGAATTTTCTTAAAAGCAGCGATAACTGCAATTGCAATCTCTTCTTTGTACAACAAAGAATATCTAATCTCTCAGCGATGACAAGAAAAGGTGTATTTATCAAAGCTTGTGATTAGCCTTACTAAGTTCAACAGACAGAAATTCCATGAACTAATAACTTCTACTGCTTGCTTTTCCTTTAGGTAATTAACATCTTTCAAGGATAAGTAGTTAATCTCCGTGTTAAGCTAAATTACTCATATGTAATTCTCATGTCTCAAGGAAAAGGCGCCATGAAGATGACTTTTCTCAAAAGTTAACAAAGCTAATTGTTTGTTAGTTTCTACAGTGTAGGTGCAAAAATGGCTGATGGGAACTCCTCTCTAACATTCCTCTTTGCAAAACAGATCAATGACTTCACAAGCTTAATCATATCATGTCTAGCACAAGCATTCAGAGAACACTCACCACATTTTCTTGAACTTGGCAGTTTGACACAGAAATACTGATGGATATATCCCCTGGGGAAGAAAGTAAAATATACTTTAGATTGCTGTGCTTTTAGTTCAAACATGTAATAATAGGAAATGACATTTACATTACATCAATATCTTCTGACAGCTGTAGAAATTGGACCAATTAGGTCAGCTTGTTCATCTACCAGCTAATATAAAATTACACCAGCCCACAAATATGTGACTTGAACAAGAGACTTTTGTAGTATATGGGAAAGAACAGGATTATACATTTCATTACCATTTTTTTTTAATAGTGGAATCTCATATTTCCCATTTATAAGCTTACTACTGTTTTATTCCATTCTATTTTGGGGCTTTATACCTTATGCAAGTAACGTAACAGCAACTAGGGTAAATTGCTTTTATTTAGTGCATTTCAAACTAATTTTTATTTCTAGTGTTACCTACAATGTATTTGTTGCTATTCAGACTGAGGCTTATACTTATTCATATTAGTATGTGTACTGTTAAAAGTAATAGACATTTCAACTGGCATAAGAGACATTATTAAAACACGTAATGGATATAAAAACTTGCACTTGTGCTTTTAATACAACAAATATCAGACCCAACTTCTAAAAATTCAAAGCTTAGGATGTTATCAGAAGCTTTTTGAATTGTAAACCCATAAAGAAGCTCAATAAAACCGGAAAACATGTTTACTGCTAACTATACTAAACAAAGACGCCATTTTGGGGAGGGATTCCGTGGAGCATTGATGCCTCTATCTCCTACCTCTGCCTAGAATCCTGTTCAAGCTGACTTTTCATTTTTTTAGTATGGATTTCAGCCTCTTTGAAACCTGTGTCCTCTTCTGTAAAGCCTGTTTTACACATTGAAGAAACTCACTACTATGCATCAGCACCTTTTCTAGTTGCAGTAAGTAGAATAAGTAACTTCTGCTCCATGTGACTTATTCCCTTGTCCACTCCTTAAGGAATAGACTGGCTTGGGAATGAGAAATTTTGGTTTTATGGAGGCTTTTTAGTGTTGCTGATTTATTTTCAAATGTATATGCTACTTTGTGTTTACATGAAAAATAACATAGACATGGCCCCCTAAAGGGGGCTTACAAGAAAGCTGGAGAGTGACTCTTTTATCAGGGAGTGTAGTGACAGGACAAGAGGTAACGGGCTTTAAACTAAAAGAGGGGAGATTTAGATTAGATATTTGGAAGAAATTCTTTACTATGAGGATGGTGAGGCACTGGAACAGGCTGTCCAGAGAACTTGTGGATACCCAATCCCTGGAATTGTTCAAGGCCAGGTTGAATGGGGCTTTGAGCAACCTAGTCTAATGTAAGGTGTCCCTGCCCATGGCAGGGGGGTTGGAACTGAGTGATCTTTAAGGTCCCTTCCAACCCAAGCCATTCTATGATTACCATTCTTAGTCCCCATGGAAGTTTGTTCTAAAGGTCTCAGGTGACCTTAACTTTTGCACAAAAACCACCACCACCAACATAACTACTAACTCACAAAGAAAATTTTCAAACTTCTCAACAGGTAGAGAAAACAGCTGTCAGTCCCAGTCCAGCATTTTAGGTGATTTGTTTAGCCACACTGGACTCAAAACAGGGGCGCTAAGCAACTAACCTGACTCAAATGACATCCAGAATCTGACACTATTTTATGCAAGAACCTAGTCGAGAAAGCATAGGACAGAGATGTTGTGAGCTGCTGTGCCTGAAGATGTATGCTAGTCTGTTGTATTACTTAGTTTCTGAAGGGCTTGCTGTCTCATTAGCATTTCACGCTGCATTAATAGCATCCAGATGTCAAGTGCTAAAGCAAGTGTATATTGCAACAAAAGGTCTAATCCAGCTTGTGTAGACATATCCGAATTTGCTTTACACTGACTATGCTGAGTACAATTAGCAAAGCAACCACAGCAGCACATACCTGGTAGTGGTGAATTGTTTGGTCTGTGCTACTTTGTTATATATAAACTTTGTTAGATTTAAATGAGTTTCATGTTTGGTTTACATAATCTGTCATCTTTGGTAGAGAATTACCCAAAGGTATGTAAATTGGAGAGACAAAGATATATTCAGTCCTTTTGGTCTGGGGTAACATCCATGCCTTGTTGTGCTTAGAACAGCTGTTCTTCACACTTGAGTTCATTTCATCTCAGCATGGGACAATGTTTGTGGCAGTTGTACAGACAAATGTGATGAAAAGGAGCATATCATCTATGCTGCAGTGACCTAAAGAGTGAACAGCTGCTTCTGCAGAAAGCTAGAAACACAAATTACAGTCATGATGGGAAACATCTATCAGTTCCTAACTGGAGCTCAGAAAAATTCACACCTCTGCACAAGGAAGCTATCACTCATGTCAGCAATAAAAGTATGGATGAGATGCCTTACAAATAGAACAACTATTTGCTCACTAACAAATCTGCACATTCTATATTAACGCAGATGACCTAGTATAAACTGGAAGCACATGGATGAGAAACTGTGGCTTTTAAAATAATACACAGACAGGTGATAAGCCTTTACTAGCTGTGCAGTATTTCTGTGCAGACGACTGAGCAATGCCATTTGTTATATGACTGTATTTATCTGAAACGGAGGAAATAAATAAACTTACTGTGTAGGCTGGGTCCTGACCCAGCTGATGCCCCTTTAGGGATGACGGGCATCAAGGCATGCTGTATTGCCATCTCCCACATTCTTGCCACGTCTATGCCAATACCACTGGTGAGAACACTGTTATTCAGTGGAACACTTGAGAGGTTTTCTATGTTTTCTCCAACATAATAGACTATATTTGCTGTGCTTATTTCAAAACAATGAGGATTGGCTCCTTGAGGCAGTAAAGTGAAAGTTTTTGCAGGTTCCAGAGAGAAAATTTCAGACAATGGAATTTCCTAAAATGAAAAAAATTTTTATTTTCTGTGTGAAGATTACCAACATATAAAACTAAAACATGAACTTTATTTAACTAATTTATATTAGCTATTGCTTTTAACCACATACTTCTTGTACAAACAAAATGCTCTTGTAACCTGAAACTCCTTGAAACAGAGGCCTGTTGATGGTAAAATAACAAATGTTTCTTTCCAAGACCAAACAGAACCTTAATTATTTAATTAAACTTAGCAAAGAGAGGAGTGAGGTGCCATCAGAAAAGACCATCAACAGAACTCCACTAGAAAATTAAACCTGCTTCCTTCTTGTCTAATAAAATTTATTTGCAAATAAATCTATTAATAAAAGCAGAATAAATCTATTTTAACATTAAGACTCCAAATCCACCTTTCACATAGGCATGAACTTGGTTGTTTCATCTTGAATAAGACTTAAGGACACATTTTACTAACATATTTCTTTGAGGGGAAGCCACATGAAAGAAATATTTTCCATTATCAAAAATTACTGCAGTAATGCCTGAGGAGTGTAACTGCCTCAGGTAAAAGGACATGAGCATTAAAATAATATTTTGCAATTTGAATCACAACATAATGTCTAAAGGGCTGAATTAAAATAATATGTACTACACCTAATTGTTTCGAAAGAATTTATATAATGAATGACAGAATGTCAGATGAGTTTCTTGGCAGAATTTGTCACTGGTACTAAATTGCCCCTGTATAAAAACCTTTCACTTCCATAACATGTATTTTACCAGTCATTGTTAGCTGACACCTTTCTGATCTGAGACTTGCTTGTGAAATGCAAAACACATGCAAGTTAAGTAATGAAAACATAGTTCAAAGTTATACTGCTAATGTACTTCTAGTGTTTGTTAATTCAGCAATTCACACCAGTCATTACACATTACAATAGGAGATTGAAAATCATTCCTTACTTTGTAATATTTGCTTCCAGTATCATTCTGAAAAAGTGTAATGCATTTGCTGTCCAGTCTCCAGTAGTGTCGCTTCCTCTGCAATGAAAAATAAGGGAAAAATCTTTCTAACGGTTTTCAAGAAAATTAAAGAAATGTTTATTTCTCAAAAGCATCACTTCCAAAACATTTCATTTACATCTGAAGGGACGAATTGTGAAGGATAAAGTTTCATTTGCTATTACAAGATTTTTATGACAACTTTATATTCAAGTTTAAGATTTATAGGTCCACCTTTTGTTGTTTCAGTAGTAACATAGTTCTGTTCATATTGTCCAAGTTCTGAAAATTTAACATGTCACTTTATTGTCTGTGTTACACTCAGCACAATTTGCTACAGGTGCGTTGCTAAAATAATTCAACTTTCTTTTTGTATCAGTCATAACACCCTGCCTCACCTTAGAAAGCCACATACTGCCACTTTGATTCTTGTTTTAGGAGGTCTGAATGAAAATCACTTTTTTTTTGTAATGATACATTTATTTTACAGAAGTCTCATTTCACATAACAGTAAGATATCTACAAGACTGCAGCTGGAAGATAAAGGTACTTTCCAGAACCTCTAAGGTGTTAATATTTTTTACATCCTTCAGAATGTCTTTACATTTGGCCTACAGTAATGCAACTGACAGATTCAGACAATTTTGTGTGTTTTACCTGCCTCCTGGTATGTTGGAATGACTGTTTCTTACAAGCATTGTCATCCTCAGTTATGGGAGTTAGGACTTCAGGAATCACAAATAGTGTAAAAATGCCTTATGTGAGTGACTTTAAATTATCAAAGTATTGTTAGGATCTGATTGTGTACTACCATATAGTATGTAGAGTAAGACAGGTCTTCCTTAACATTTCTTACCAGCGTATCCTTGCTTGTATAGTGAACCATCCAACCCTCCTTCATTACTGTGCTACTTCTCCTTTTTGTGTGCTTCACAGATTGTACCACTCTCATTAATGGAATATTGTTGCTGGTTGAAGGGCTTAAGAATAAATCAATAAAGGCTTTTAAAAAGAAGACAATTTTAGACAAAGAGAGAAAAGTTCTTTCACATCAGAATATATATATATATATATATACACACACATATATATGATATCCACATTTACATTTATAGTCACTAATAGACCTGGACTGGACACTATTTTGTTTTGTCATTCCAAGTATCTCAAGATTACAAAATAAAAACTGTAATGCCACAACAGGAGAAAGTCAGAGACCAACAGAAGGCTTACACACACAACATACATAAAATATTCCTAAAGATGAGCTAAGATGATGGGCAAATGACTAGGACCTCAACTAGGGTGTGGGAGACATAGCTCAAGTCTGTGCTATGCATGATTCAGACCAGCACTTGATCTTGAATCTCTCATAACCTAAGTGAACATCGTCCATCAGATTACTGTCCTGTGATCTTTCTTGGGTTCACACACACAATGGAGTTATGACGGTTTAGAGTAGAAAATGTGTCAGCTGACTAGGTGTGTGTATGCTGGCAGGGCATAGCAGAGAATCTGCTGGAACCTCTCAGAGAATGAGGTTTAAGACAACACATTTTATCCTTGAAGGCTTAAAGCAAAGTCCCACTGTCCTGCACTCAGGTATGCACCCTGGAAACTTCCAATGCTCAGCACAGTAACTCAGGAAGGCATGGGAACTTGACTGTATGCCTGATAGCACAATCAGATAAAATGTGGAATATCTAGTTGGAGAAGTTTAAGAAGTAACCAAGCCCATCTTCCCACTTTCCTTGATGTTGGAGTTAACCATTCCTAGAGCAGACTCTGCATAATGGAATCATCTGCTTCATCGTCTGCTTCAATCTTAAACTTAAATGCTTAGTCATTTCTGGCAGAAATTCAAATTCAGATGCTGCATCCTACGTGAAAACTGGTCTGCCCTGCTGGCAAAGCTACTGGTGCAACAAAATTCCAGCAAAAAAAGGCAGAAACAACCCAGGAGAAGAAGAATATCTTAAGTTTCCACAGCTGTTCCGACTGTGAATGTCTGCAGATGGCCCTCCTTCACTGTAATGCATCCTGGAAATATGAAACATTTTATGAATCAGCAGTTTCCAATCAAAATGCAAAAAGTGTCCTGTCTTAAAGTTTCGTTAAGACTATAATTAATATATCTTTTTTGCCTAAAAATGATCAAATGAGCTGCAGCCCCTGTATAAGTATTCTTGTCTCTACTGACAAGAGATTTCCTTTTTTATTTGCCTTTTATAGATCATTTAAAAATAATCCATGGACGTGGAGACTATCCTTACAAACAATTTTTGGAAAGTATTACTGGAAATACAGGGATACCTCTCAAGTAAGTAAAACATGTACCTTGGTTATCCTTTTTTTAATTATTATCTATAATTCAGTATCTATATTTTAGAGAACCTGAAATGCTGTCCATTTAATATAACTTAGACATTCAAAATTACATATGACACTGACCTTGTGATATAAGCATAGGCTTATATTCTAGTGATTCAATGTCTCTATATACATAGTGTCTCTGCAGATGAATATGACAGTAGGAATAACAGTTCACTGCTGTTGATAGTAAAACTTAATATTATTGAAATGGATTGCTTTCAATTAGTGCAATATGTTTGTGTTAGTAACAGAGAACTTAGGGGAACATGTTACCGGAACAGACTTCTAGTATGTAAAATAAAAGAGGAAACTGCAGGTCAAACTGGCATCTGTGAAGGAAGAATATTCTGTAATTCCTCTGCAAAGTACAGAACCCTTGCTTGAAAGCAATTAGAGCTGAAAAGACCTTAATTCATTTTAGGTTCACTGACAATCAATAATCCCTACTTTTTCTCCCTACTATTCTGTGCAGTTCCAATAAGCAAATAATGATTTCTTTTCCTCTTCATACATTTCTAAGGTAACTTGCCCAACTCAATTCCTGTTTTCCTTCCTAATTGGTCATTTCAAACCACAAATATATTTTGTAATTTGCTTGAAACTCCCATTTCCAGTTTGTCAAACTTTCCTTTTTTCTGAAGATATCTAAAAATGCAAACAATATACCTAGAGCCAATTATAACATAGTCACTTATACAAGGTTTTTGTTTTTATTTTATTATTCTTTTATTTAAATGGTCAAGTATTGCACTTCTAGTTGGGGAAACTAAATAATTTTTGTAAATTGTTCTCTATTGCTCATGTACAAATAAAGTTTCACATAATTTTTACAAGAGAAACAAATCAGTGCATCAGTTTTCAGTTGCTACTTCAACTTGACAATAGTGTTTAAGTTCATTTTAAAATCCTAATGCATATATTCAGTGAAGCAATCTCATTGCAATTTCAGAACCATCACATGTCACTAGCTCTCTCCATCCTGAAGGATTGAGAATAGGGTCCATTTAGATTTCTCTTTGAGTCCTAGACATTATACAAATAAATACAATAGAAGATGGAATGTTCACCTGATCATCCTGTTAGATTCATCATGATCTGGATCAGGATCCTGCATTTCCCCATTGTCACTATGGCATCCTGTCATTGATATCTCAGAATCATGAGCTATAGATTCTTCCATGTCATCTATAAAACTGCTGTTTCTTTCACTGTCATTGTCGTCACTCCCTTCTTCCATGACCACGTCAGACTCAGCCCCAGGACTAAGGAGATCTGGAATATTATTTCTGAAGTTATTATCTGAAAACATACAATACTCCAATCGCAACACATTTCGAGCTTCTGGAAAACACAGGTTCTCTTTGGAACTCTACTGCCTTGGTCTCTCTCTACTCAGCGTGTACTGGTGAAGTGTGGTCTTTAACCAGCCATTTGGAAAATCACTGCAGAAAACTGGAAACACATCAGACTGGAGTATTTTCAGAAATGCAACTTTCTGTTAAAAACTGCCAAAGTCAAGGCAGAATTTCTTATCCATAGATTTCTATTCAAACATTCTATACTCATGAGCTTTATTTCAGAGATCTTCTGGCAGATTTTCTATGCAGCTTGAATGTTGCGCACTGACTTGATGGCTGTTGGCAGGCTACAGCTGCAAACTGATGCTAGAAGAGCAGAAATTTCAAAACTAGGAATTTTGTAATATGGTGATGACATGATGATGAACTATTGAAATAACTCCCAAGACAATTACTTATAATGTAAACTGTTTATTTGGGGAATAAAAAAAAAAAAGATATTTCCTTTGCACCAGTGTTCTCTGTGAAAGCTGCACAATATAGCACAGTAATCCATTCTAATGAAATAACATTCACTGCCTTTAAAAAGGAAATATTTAATAAATATCAAATAGTCCTAGGTAAGGTAGCACAGAAAAAATATGATGTTTTAGGATTTAACTTATTTGGCTATGGTGCATAGTATTAACAGTATTAACAGAATATTTCAGCTCATGTTTAAATAATGTTAAACTTTCCAATTTCATGATTAGATATGTCTAATCAATATCAAAGTAAGAAATAACTTTTTACTGTACTGCTGCTTGTGAATGGATTAACCTGGAAGATGGAAAAGGAGAGAAAACTTTACTTACTTATCAAAGGACTTAATTACAGANCCACCCCCCAAGAAAAAAACAAAAAGTCAAAATCATCAGTCCTGTCAGATAGGAAACATAGCATTAATTTTTTCTGGGATGTTTGCAGTGTTTCAGGACCCACTCAGAGACCCATGGACAGCAATTTGAAGTAAGGTGAAATCACATAGAAAACACTAAATGTTTTCACTGAGAAACTTTCACCTAATTCTGTGGAGGAAGGTTCTTGACAGTCAATATAGAGGATGCCCCAAAAGAAAAAGAACAGTGAAATGGCTAGCAGAAAAATGTTTTGAATTGATTGTATTTCACTAGAATTGGAAGTGCATGACTGAAACATTTGTTTCCATGCACAGTAGTCTTAATATGTTTAGATATAAGTTACTGATGTGTGACTAAGAGACACATTATACTTCATTTCTAGCTGAAACAGTCATCCAGTCATGAATGACACTTAACAGTTCAGGGCTCTCTTTTTGCTATTCCTACAACATGGTTTTTATCTCTATTTTTAATAAACCCACAGTCAGTTAAAAATAACCTCCCACATTTAGTGTTTAATGTGTTTATTAATGAGACCATACTTGGAATTTTATTGCTTCAGCTCTTCCTTCACTTACTATTTTGGGGAAGATGCATCACACAGCAGATGGACAGAGTGACAGATACTGTATTTTATTTATTAAGATGGAAATTAATGTGAACCAAATTTCTGTAAAAATAGAAATGAGATACCAGGATGAAATTGCCTATGATAATCCTGAAGACCCCCAACACACTTAATTGTGTGTCTAAATGTGTTATACTATGACACTACAGATACCATATTATTTCTATAAATTCTATAAATTTTAAGATGAAGGGCCTAAGAACTAATTCTGCAGAGCTGCACAAAAGGAAGTTTAACACTTTCTAAAATACTGCTTGGAGTGTTCTCACCCCAAGTGGCTTTGTACAAGCTTTCCTCACTCAGCTCTTCCTCAAACCACTACTTCTCATCAGCCCAGCATCAGATTCATGGGTAGGAGGCAAGCAAACAAAAGCAGCATGTTACTTGTAGGGCAAAGGCAGGGAGAGGGTAAAGAGGGTGTGTAGGAGGGATGAAGTACAGCTGCCTGAGATGAAAAGTGGGAACGCTATGGAGTGATACAGAAACAAATATAAATTCTGTTCATTTAGCCCAGCTATCCAGAAATAAGTCTTGCCTTTCCATCTTCTCTTAACACTTTTGATCAATCCTGTTTTGTACTACTCTCTAAAACTGCACCTAAAATGTATGCAGTAGAAACTTTATCATTTATAAGCAGACTTAGTGACTTTCTCTGACTCTGCAAATCTCTGCGCTCACAATTATTTGCAAAGTCAAAAAATGGAGATTGGGTTGGAAAATGTATAAAAACCTACTTAAGATTTCTACAGGGAAAAGTCCATACTGTTATAAATTAATTTAACATATCATGGTATATTTTTAGCTCTTGGATTTGAAAGTCAGCCTACATCCTTCCATAAACATCAGCACTTGCACTCCTGAAGAAACATTTATGTTATGGGACAGGTAATGGTTAAGTGAAGTATAAATGGCGTAAAATGTGCAGTAGGAGTGCCACACCGACCTTCCGGAAAATTATGCACCATGTTTCAAGTCGGGATACTCAACATCTAAAATGTTTTTGCCTACACTAATTGTCATTAAACAGAAAAACTTTGTAGTAATACAGTCACACACTATGAAAAATATTAGTTAACACTCCTAATTTTGGAAATTCTTGGTATATTTTCAGTAAAGTAGATCACTGATTCAAAGTTTGAAAAAGGATATCTAATAAGGCAATAATTCATTAACCTCAGAAGCAGTTTAGGCTGACAATATGGTAATATGCATTAGACATTGAACACTTTACCACACTTCTCATTCCCTTATCACATAGAAAAGTGACATTTTCAAGGCAATCAACAACTCATCTACAACCACCCTTTTTTTCTCCAGTACCGTCTGTCAAGCCTACCCATACATTCCTATACTTGAGACAAAACCGACAGCACATGTATGGGAAATTCAGCAGATAATCAAGCTTTCATTTCTGGCAACTGATACTATTAGTTTTATCCCAACAGGAAGCAATGGATTTTTTTCATGGAGGGCCTTCCCAGTTCTTCCAGGTATGCATTTCCTTCTCAAGAATATTATCCTAAAACAAACACTTTTTCCCTTCCCAGATTAAAAAACAATTTTGTATCTGCCAGGTGAATGCCAACTTCTAATGCATGTGGCTTTTTGGTTTACTTTGGCATTCTGCAGGCCATGATCACCTAGATGTTTTGCTGCTGACACCACCTCTGTGGCACAGCTGAGCCTACCTTTCAGTGCTATATATTTTGAAGATACATGCTACAAGCTGATGATGTATGAACCATTACAAGGGCTCCTCCCACACTCCATTTTCAACATACAATAGAAATATCGCAGAGGAAAGGCCACTCCCAAGCAATGGAAAAACATGTCTTTGTACTCGTCAGTTTTACATTTCTCTTTTATTTAGCTGGTGGTTTAAACAATGACACAAACAATTCTTAAGGCAACTTACCTCCATTAATGGCAACTTCCCCCAGACAGTTATTTGGCACTTTAGGAGCACAGCGTTTGTGACAATTGAACCTACAGTCTGGCAAGAAAAAAAAAAAGAATACAGTAAAATTGTTTCTCTTTTTCAGTGCCACAATTATAATTTTTTCCTGCTATCCAACCTATAAATGTCAAGCCCTATCATTTCACTAACACGAAGTTAACTTCATGTGTCCAGAGAGCACTAGCCTGGCCGCACGCCATTTGTCAGTGGAACCGACAGCATAAACAAGCCAGCAGCTTCCCTGTGGGAAGAGGAAAGCAGCGCTTACGGCAATGGGCGGAGGCCTTCACTGCACCAAGTGCATGCTACACTCATCTTGGGGAGCAAGTTGGAGACCTGTGCACTTGGCTGAAAAGCCAGAGTTGATTTTCCAGTACAAGAAGCAGATCAGGCTGCAGCATATCCACTGCAGCTTAGAAGTCTGACTACATATCAAACACTGAAGACGGAAAATAGAAGCAGCAGAACCCTGGACAACAATTATAAGAAACAAGTATTTGATTGCATCGCAAAGCAAATTCTAGACAGCTTTAAGTGGAGGGTTCCTTCAGTACCTCCCTTATTTTCCTGATATTTTTACTTCACTCTACTTTTACTTTTTTCACATTTGTAAATGGCACTTTACTAGATGTCATTTCAACTGTTTTCTTTTGGCTTATGGAACACATTTTACTTAAACTAAGAGCCGTAACTTATTAACACAGCTGGGAAAGCAAAGTCAAGAAGGAAGAAATATACCAGGGATGTCTACATCCTTGTAATTATTTAACTTCAGATTGATTCAAAAACCAACTGAGGTACAGCAGTGCCAAACTGTAGGCAAATATTTTTTTTAAATCAGGTTAATATTTGCTTATGTCACTGAGATTCAAAATGAACTGAAACAGGTGATGCCTTTAATACAGATTTTGCTCAAGTTAAAGCACATCAGAATCACTTCTTAAGTTAAATGAATTGAACTTTGAATTTTTGCAGGGCATTCAAGGAAGCAACACAAAGTATACTGACTCATTTTATGAAAGTTATTGCTTATTTTAACAGAAGGAAGGTGATTTTAAGGATCTGTTAGTAAACACTATCTAACATCGCAGCATACAAAATGCTTTGTATTTATGGGCACTCTAGTCAGTTAAGGTGAGCCAGTAGTCTAGGCTACATTCCAAGCTGCCTGATTCACTTTGGCACCTGCTAAGATACACCTACATAAGACTTGAGAGCACGAGTCAGAATGCATTAAAAAATCGTGTTTTTAAGTTCTCATATAAGCTCATCTTGTTTTATTTCCATTAGAACTCCATCAAAACCATGAGTTTTGTGGCTGAGACTTCTGCACATGCTTCAATTCAAGCATAAACTCTTGGAGACTGAAAACAATGAAGATTAAGAATATGGCACTATATGTGTTCACTATTCAGCTGTAACTGCCTGTGAGCAAACACTCACCTAGTGCCGAGATAATCTACACCTGAATGACAAAGATGCGAGCTAGCTCAGCTATACCACAGGGTAATAATGAATAGGCATACAGCCA
The DNA here is from genome assembly GCA_013399115.1 of Anseranas semipalmata. Taxonomy (NCBI): domain Eukaryota; kingdom Metazoa; phylum Chordata; class Aves; order Anseriformes; family Anseranatidae; genus Anseranas; species Anseranas semipalmata. Next base: position 82,323 of record VXAA01004139.1, on the reverse strand, counting down.
GCTCCTGTAGAACAATTACTGTAATTCTGCTTAATCCAATGTAATTGCTCATATGGCTACACCTAGACAGTTTGGTGAAGAAATCCTGAGTAAGGCTACATAGCAACTATTCAAATGCTAATTTACTAATTTTATCATGCTTAGCTTTTATATTCCTAAAGGGAGTTTACTTACCTTTGCACTGCAAACCCTGTCTAAAAAGCCCTTTGAGAAGCTTCTTACAGTACTGGCAAACTGTTGGCCGTGTGTAAGAGTGAATGACAAAAGTGTGAGGCACTTTAACCTTGGAAAGTAAGATCTTGTCAAGCTGAATAGGTCGTCCAATGTAGGACTGTGAATTTGATCTCTTCTCTCGTCCAGTGAATGATTCTGATGGTGTCTTTTGCTGTGAAATATATAAAAAGGATATTTGAAATAATCATGATTTATTAATTTTTAAAAAAATGTCACATTCACACATGCCTCAAGAATGGTAAGTCATCTGTCATAAAAAGCAATGTAATTGCTTTTAAACACTAATAGAATATGCAACATACCCCTCTCTAAGACTGCTTTTGAAAAATTGGAATAGTATCAAACAATATTTTTACTAACACTAGTGCCATACATTTCACAATGTGGATGAAACAGTTTTTTTTAATTTAAAAATAGATTTTGATCAAAATGAAAAGATTCACTAAAAAATTTTCCAGAAAGCATTTTGTGTTCTGATAAAAACAAGAGGCATTTTTTTCCCTCTCTTATTTTCTGTTTTATACCAAAGCTAACTTTGAAAGGCTGTACTTTTGTACAAACACTAAGAAAATTATTATCTTGATCTATGTGCATGCAGGTTTTTGATAGAAAGCAGATTAGTATTTTCCATCCCCTTTATTTATAATTTTTGCTATCACTAACCTTACCACATTCAGATTATGCACAATAGATCAGAATAGGTATTTAGATGTCGCTATATAAATATGTATGATTTGAAACACACTGTGTCTAAGGAATGGAATCAAAAGAATTCCTGAAAGAAATGAGTTACCTTATTTTCTCTGCTAAATTCATTTAGATGTAAATACAGTAATTACCCCAGAAAATAACTGACCCAGAAAACTGCCTTCTCCTAAGAATTGTCCTTGAGAAACAATCAAACTACACCCACAGTTAACATAAAAAAGAAAAAAAAAAGTGACAAGATGCAACTTGATCATTTAAAACACAGCATCTTCTTGCTGTCATCTGCAAATAATCTCATAACTGAAGGCTAGAAAATGAGTCATTCTCTATTGAGCCTCCGCTGTTCAAAGGTTGTAGTAGATGAAACTTCAGATTGGCCTAACTTGAACAACTGTTTAGTTTCAAACTAATAACGTTATAGGAAATTTTGCATCTGAAGGGACTGATCGATTATTATTTCCTGGTCACCAAAACATGAAAATACATTTCTATATGTTTCTGTCTGAGAATCCTGGAGTAAAGAGAAATTTGAAGGTCATTTTGATGGTAAAAGAACCAAAGGAGTAGTTCTAGGCTTGCCTTCACAGTGTATTTGTCATTAGGAAAAAAAAGCTCCTTCCTTCCAAAAACTAGATGGGTTTCTAACTGTAAAGATGAAAATTTTTCTTTTAGCTATGCTGCAAAACTATCCGTCTTTCCAAAGAAGGATATGCAATAGATTTGCTGAACATTAGAACTTCCCTGCTAATTGACAACAATACCAACATCACATGTTTATTCAGTGTATAAATACAGGTCTGCCAAATCAAGGAGAAATATGCAAAATACATTCTATGAGCCACGTACATGTGGTCACCATAAAAAATCTAGTTTGAAACAAGTATAAGAAAGCATGTCTTTTTCTTTACCACAAATAAGAGCAGAAAAAGTACAAGTACATGCTTTGATATTACGTGTTTACTTCCAGAGTTTTAGATCTCCGTGCTCTGTAAAGCAGCTATGCATAAGAAAAAAAAATACTTAGTTTAGGATTAAAACTATTTAATATTGATTAGTTATCAATATCATTTGCCTAATGCTTTTAAGGTAGATTACATTAAGTCTTATAAAGGCAACGTGAACTGGGCTTTGGGAGGGAGGGGCAGAAGCCCGTCAGGAGGAAGAAGCCCAACAGGAAGGAAACAGTGGGCCCACTTGCTCAGCACAACCTGCATTGCTCAGCTTGTGCAAACCACCTGCAAATGACAGCCCTCAGAACTTGTGGATGGGACAAAGCCCACAAGAGGAGACAGAAGTACTGGCTCAATCCTCTCAGTCTTTTTATTTAAGGACAAATAGGGACAGTTTTGGTCCAGACTGATGCCACTTCAGTCTTAGCGCAGTGCCTTAAAACAGTCATTCATCCTCAACCCTATGCCATAGTTAGATACCTAGCTCTGATTTTTATCTACAGTATAGATAAATATCTACTATGTATATACAGCACAGGACAAGACATATTACATTTTTATAAAAGTATTTTTTTTGAAGGAAGTAATTCTTTAAAGGTTTGCCTTAATCCTAATCTCACAAAAGCCACCCCTGCAGCCCCTCCACTATCAACACCTTGCCACATAAACCCAATACAGCTATCTGTAAGGCATTAGTCACAACACTTTGCTGTCTTTGTCTTGAATATAGACATTTGGTGGACTTTTCACGTGTGGTGACACTGTTCTCTTAAAACATACTTTCATTAAAAAGGACTGATGGGAAAGAGTAAGAATTTCTAAGGGGAAAGGGTTATATTGATTACTTTCATGTCACCACAACAAATTAATATTTCAGCTTACTGTTCTTGCTGCGAGAGCTATTTCTTAACAATCTTACTGTTGTCTGAAGTACGAACAATCCAAATGTCTCCTAACATTATAGTCTCTCTAAAGGCCCTATCTAATATCATCTAAATTACATCTTCTTTGTACTGTCATTCTGTGCCTTTGTTTTCAAAATTGTTGCCAAATGAAAAATTATTTTGGCAACTAAATACTGCTAAAAGCTTTGCTCAAAGGACTTTAGAAAGCTGGTTTGGCCCAACTTCTCCTCACCAACTGCCTCACAGGTTTTAGAAACTTCAGGAGTGTTGCTGAAATGTACTGAGACTAATTTTAGGCACTTGTATGATCAACAGAGAGAAACAAGCTTTTTCCATACTAGAAAAGACATCAGCAGTCATGCATCTGGTCTCCCTCCTGCATGCCCTGGCCTGATACAATGGACTGGCACTCCTTCCCTCTTCCAGCCAGAGGCAACGTGAGCCTCTGGTTCTGCTCAGCAGCAAGGGAATGGAAGCTGGGTGACACAAAACACATGGGTGACACCCCCCCCGCCCCGCCATGGCTGACCAGTTAGGAGGACTATCTCCTCCATTTGTCAGTGATTAGCTTCTCCTCCCAATACATTCCAAAACTCCTGTCAGTATGCTTTAACTTCCAGCACTCACAGCATCAGGCAGATGCCATAATTTAAAGTCACTGAAAGAAAGGAAAACAGGAACTACACTGTTTTCACCATAAAAGCAAGAATCTCTTGCACAAAGCACCTTCTTTTTCAGCTGGTGAGCCTAGTTTGTTAGAAAGATAAATTAGTTTTTCCTGGTAGCCAGCCAGACTACTGACTCAGCAACTCTGGAAACTTCCCAGGAAATGATTGCTTAACTGGATTACACCATGGAAACTAACAGCCTGCACTGCTCCAAACACTAAACAGTCCTTCTAACAATCATCCTAGCAAGGTAACCTATATTTTAACAGATCAGAATATTATTTTCAAAGTTACAACAAACACGGAGGAACATGTGCAGATATTTAACTGTACGGATGTACAACCAAGCCACTGAAACTGATCACATCCTGAGACTTAAATTCAATTATGCCTTAACTAATGAGAACATCAAATAGAACACAGTGCTTGCTTATTACTCTTATTTTGGAAAAAAAAAAAAAAAGTCCTTTTTCTCTTTCAAGAAGGGAGAGGCACCAACATGGGGCATTCTGCATATCCCTTGCTTTTTATTAGCTGATGCCTTGCCTCTCATTCTTGCTCAATTTCTTCAGATTTTTGGAATGTACTGAATGTACTCGTGGTTTATTTGTTGGGCTTCGTTAAAAGCTACTCAAGAACACAACTATTTGCCTACAGTAGGCAGAAGCACAAAGTCATTGTGCAGAATCATGTCATCGCAGGAAGGAGAAAATCCTCCATATAACTCCTACCCCAAAGGTAGAAAGTCCTCAGCAGGATATCCCTCCTGCCTGTCTTTTTACCTTGTCCAAATCCACTGCAAAATACAATTAAGAAACCAGAATAAATTCCAATTCCTTGCCAACACATTCAGCTCTTCTCTACCTGGGTGAATCCAGCTGTCTTCCAGCACCACTTTTAGCACACCTCCCAGGCACAGAAATCAAAGAGATGTTAAGGAGATGGGAAGGGACTAACGGGAAGCAATAAAAGCTGGCTGCAGAATTGGCCTCTTGGGAGCAAAGACAAGGAACAGCCCTGCAATACAACTGTACAGAACAGCCTAAAATATAAAAGAGACTGCTGTTTGCCTGACTTATTTTAAAAGGTTTCAACAGTCCTACTAAAAATGTCCCAGTGATTCTGACAAAACTTTACTGAAGAGCTTCATATGCTATAGCAGTCAGAAAAGAAATACTTTAATTATGACATTTGATCATCTTATTTTAAATTATGTTTGTGGAAACACATTCAAATAAGTAAACTTCACCTGAAAGAGAACAGGCTATACTGTACTATCCTACACTCTCCTAAGTATTCAATTTTTCAAAGCTGTTCACAAAGAAGTGCTAATCTTTTGCAGGCTCAGTATCTAAAAGGCATGGTGACATTATCCCTGTACATAACACTGAGATAGCCAACCAAAAACTATACAGGTATCCCTACATTGTATTTGCCTTAAAAGAAAAAAATGCCTGGTTTGTTTGTTTATTTGGACAACTGAGAAAAGTGATGGATATTAAAACAAACCCAACAAAATTATAACTGGCCTCACGAACTTTCATTTTCCGTGTTGAAGTATACTTGCTGAAACATGCATTTCCTTCCTGTATTGAAGGCAGAAGATAAAGACTTAAAATGTTCATATACAAATTTTTCACAGGAAACTACTGTCATATGAGGTGCTATCTATCTATGTCACCGCAGGAACTATGTTTTTTGCTGCAATGCAAATGTTGACTTTCTTTAACAAATTAAACTATGTGACTGTAATTAAGTAAATTCAAGGAAACAAATCTTCAATTAAATATACTGAAATACCACACTTAGAGTGCAATCAACTGTGTTGTCTTTTGAGGCTTCTTGCACTCTTCTCTTTAACTCAAGTGTATGATTTAATCCTACAAGCACCGCAGTTAGATAGCTATGGTCTGAAAAACACTTCAATGTTAAATGTGTAAACACATCAAAGAAGTGACTTCAGTACAAACTGTTAATTTCATTTGTAGATACTTTAATATTATTATGTACCCTGTTCCTCCTGCTCAGACATCAATACCAGCAAACAGTGGTCTGTAACCTGCCTTATTTTGTAAAGTAACAAAAAAAATTATTGGTTTTCAGCAGTAGTTGTGTGACTACACTAACTTCTCATACGAGTCAAGCATTTCCCAGAACAAAAGCCCTTTGTTGACAAAGGATTTACTAGTGCCTGCAGGGTTATGAGGGCTTATATACAGCAAAGCTTTCTTCCTGTATCTTACAGACAAAAGTTTCTTCGACAATATTAGGTTTAACCTTCTATTATGTGCTCCATAATTTTAAGTATAATTTGAAGTAATGAATTATTTTAATGAAATTACCTTGCACTACTAGAATGCCCATATTTTAAGCCAGACTCAGCAGCTCAGTCAGGCATACAGTATAGAATAGTACTAATATTAAAAAAAAAAAAACACCTTACCTGGGACAGGTAAGTCAAGAAAAAAGGTTGCACTGACTGCCTCTATTACTCAGATTACAATCTGCATGTAAGGATCCTCTATCATTTCAGAAGTTCCAACACATGGGATGTTTCAGAGATCCTAGGAAAGTAAAATGTGTGCTCCGGGGTTTGCCATTTTTTTTATTTTAGATACTTGTGAACCCTTGTGTTAGTACTTAGAAACTATAAAAAACTTGCTTTGAGTGTATGTTTCCTTACGCATACCATACGCTCCTCTAGAATTCCTATTGCCACAGTTGCAGAGCATCTACAAGTCCTCACTTTTAGCTGTGGAGACTTATATGAAGGATCACAAGCTGACAACTAGGGAGCCCAAGCTCCCAGGAGTAGGTTCTGGACCCTGTTCAGACTCCTCAGGCTTAAAGCACTCAGTAGCTGGTTCTGCTCCCAGCGGTGGGTGAGCTGCCAGCATAGGAGGAGGGGGAGATAGACAAAACTTCACTAAATCTTTAGAAGTTCAGAGCCGTCCCAAGATTCGCATGTCTTTCCTAAAAACAAAAGAAGGGATTTAAGAAAAAGTGGTAATTATCAGAGGACAAGAACAACCTGAACCTCTCACCTCTTCCAAGCTGAAGAATCCTGTAAAACTTTTCCAGGGCATCACAAACAAGTTGCATTACATATGCACATATATACATATGGCACACATGAAATTTCAAAATATGCATATCTTAAGCTGTTTACCATTTTGTCTTCTAGCTATCTTCCTGGAAATTTGGCAAATATTAGGTGGAAAAATGATGTAATATTTAACAGTTCCCTAGATATACAATTTTTAACTTAAAATAATTGGCTCAATCATCATTTAGATCTCATCTAGGTGTGATGAACTACTGAAACAACCATATTTGGGCAAATTGGCCCTTGAAAGCTCTAATGTAGTTTGAATCAGTGACAAGAAATTCAGTCTTAGAGTATTTAGTGCATAGTAGCTAGTACATGGACTACCATTACTTCAAGGCACAGCAGTGTTTAAGGTAGGCCATTCCAAATTTACTTTCTGTATCCTACAATGTTTTAATTCAGGCTTCAATTGGACTTTCAATTTCATAGACACCCAATGCTTTAAGAGAAAAGGGAGCTACATTTTTAATAGTTTTTGTTGGGTTATTTTTTACTTTTAATAAGTTCTTTTATTTTAAGTAATTGTACAAAGCCAAGAAAAAATATGGAATTAAATTAAATTCCCATTTAAATATTTAACTTCACTGTCAGATTCACTGAGATTCTCAGTTCTGTCCAGTACATTACATCCAGAACCTAGAACATCGTGATGAATCTGGCACTAAATCAATGTAAACATTATTTAGTTTGCAAGCTACACTTTACACTTTTATTAATTTAAAATTAATCTAGATTTTGTACATCAAAAAAGAACTTACAGGAGCACTCCCCAAAATAACATAAGGACTTTTATTAAACAAACAAGCACACTCAAAGTTACCATAGCTCAGACAGAAATGTGCACTGTACATGACCTGGTTTCGGCTGGGATAGAGTTACTTTTCTTCCTAGTAGCTGGTACAGTGCTGTGTTTTGGGTTTAGGACAAGAACAACGCTGACAACACACCGATGTTTAGCTGTTGCAGAGCAGAGCTTACACAGAGCCAAGGACTTCTCACACCGCCCTGCCAGCGGGGAGGCTGGGGGTGTACAGGGAGCTGGAGGGGACAGAACCAGGGCAGCTGACCCAGACTGGACACAGGGGTGTCCCACACCATAGGACGTCATGCTGAGCAATAACGCTGGGGGAGTTGGCCGGGGCAGGGGGGGGTGGCTGCCACTGCCTGGGGAGTAGCTGGGCATCAGTTGGTGGGTGGTGAGCAATTGCATGGCGCAGCACTTGTTCATATATTCTTTTTGTTCTCGTTGTTGTTTTCCCTTTCCATTTTTTTCTTTCTTATTAAACTGTCCTTATCTCAACCCACAGGTTCTTGTGCTTTTCTTTAAATTTTCTCCCCCATCCCACTGCAGGGGGAGTGAGCAAACAGCTGAGTGATGTTTAGCTGTCTGCCGGGTTAAACCGCAACAGTGCATCACTGGAGCATGGAAGGATAACTTGGGGGTGACAAGAATAGAACATAACTGTGAGTGGTATTAATTCAGAGTTAACTTGAGTGTCTTTCCTCAAGAGGAAATATTAATTTTGCCCCTGAGGATCTTTGATCTAATGAACTCAACTCTATCCATTAGAGAAGGACTCCTACTAATTACAGCTGGCTTAGGGCACAAAGCTGCTCTCAGCTGCAACACGCTAGCTCTTCTTTAACCCTTCCCTCAAGGGCTCCTTCTTTCCAGTCCAGTGAGTTGGCGAGCCATATAGGGACTGGAACTGAGAAAAAGAGACGTGTCTTCTATCTGAGCGTGGAAAAGGAAGGCTTCGTAGAGTGGGAATTTTTGACTCACTGGATTCCTTATTTCAAAGGAGTGAGAGAAAAGGGCAGCTGTAATAAGAGCTGGGTACAAGGGAAGGAAGAGAAAATGCCCATCCACAACTGAAGACAATTCCCTCCCAGAGACTCTACTGTCCTAGTTCTGCAAAATCACTCTTCTGTATACAGCTAAGAAGCCTCAAGCCAGCTCTGCTTATAATAAATCTACAGAGGCAGGCAACACCTGGTGCTTTGTATTCTGTCAGTGATACGCAAATAGTCTTTTTAACTAAAACGAAGTAAATTATTTTGCAAAAAATAATTCCTGACTTCCCATTAAAACGCAAAGATAATATGTAAGTAACTCTGTAATATTCCACTTAACTGTGCTCCATAAAACACAACATTCCTATTTTAAATGCAAAACTCAGCTAGGCTTTTTCTGAGAAATCACAGCCAATGTGTCTATCAAATTACCTTACCACATCAACATTCATCACTTCTGCAAGGAGGAATAAAACATACCAAAACAATAGAAACATACATAACATAGAAATAAAATGCTGTTGTGTCATATAAATGTATTTTAAAGTAAAAACATAGATGGTTAACATATTTTTTCCTTTTTACAAAAGAAACACAATTTCCTGTGTTTTTTTTTTTTTTTCAAATAATACCTTTATTTTTTTTCTTTACTACTTTTAATTACTGTTCATTTAGGGTAATCCAACACCATATGGATTGCTGGATTCATCATTTTTTAGATAGCACATAGAATAAATTGTTTTATATTACTAAAACCCTATTCTATATATGTTTATATTGTTTTATGAGTATTTTGTGGAGTAGCACTTCTGGGCCACACTATAATACTTAGGCACACTAGAATAAGAATAATCATGTCTGAGAAAAAAATAGTCATTTCTTTTAAAAAGTTTGGCAATGATAATCTACACTTCAGCATAACAAAATATTCCCCGGATTAACTAACTGTAATTCTAAAGAAGAAAACATTTTCAAAGCCTGCTCTTCTACAGCTGCATCTCAAATATATGCTAGAAGGGAAAGATGCCAAAATTTCATAGTTCCAAAATCTTTTGAAACTTATTACATTTAACAAGCTTCTTTGGGAAATCCATATTGAAAGCCAAAGAGGACAACCTTTGACAATGCATGAAGTATGCATTAAAAAAATCAAAATTGTTTTCTTGTTAAGGTAGACTTCATGCTATTTCTACTTATAGTTATAAATTAGTTGTACTCTTTCTTTTTTTTTTTTCTCAATTATTTCCAGCAAAATACAGAATCCTTGACTGATTTTTTTGAATGCAACTGTATTCTGAAAAAAAGCTACTACATTGCATTATGGTATTAGAAGTTTGCTGGTGAGCACTGAAAGGTCCGGTTTGTTCAGCTTAGAAGTTTATTTTCTACATTACTCTAGCAAATTCCTAATGTTGTGAAGTTAAAATTTTCTTCTCATTTACTACTACCAATAAAGAAGAGGCACAATCCTACCAATGCCTAAGAAATCAAAATGTCACTTTCATATCAAAACATTTTAATGTCAGGGGGTTTTAGCTAATTTTACTGTTTAATATAAGCAGAATTATGACCTCCACTTTGGAACACAGACTTTGGAGTTTTGCACCAGATATACTCTTTATAAGGGAAAAAATGAATGCTCTTGAGTTCTGTAGGTCATATAAGACCATGCTAATCTGAATAAAATCCTGCATTATTTCATATTGATAATCAATGAAGGAGAATGTTCCTGATAGTATGGTAGGCAGTAGAGTATATTTAGTACATACCTCACAGCCAGGGCTGACAGGAGACTGAGACAGGAAGTTGGAAAGAAGAAAAAACAGAACAAAGAAGTAAGGGGAAAAAAAAGACAGAAAATAATGTTACTTTAGAAGCAAGCATGAATGTGCTATTATTTCTTACTTTCATTCTATGTTGTAGAATAGAATGCAAAAAGAATTGCATTTGAGCTATGATAGGTAAAAACATGGGTTACAAACATCTTCCTAGTTCCACATAATCTTAGCATTTCCGTTTGATGAGTTGTACACTATGAAGTTAAGAATCAAAAAAGGGTATTGCCCAATTTTTTTTCTTTGGAGGCAGATTTTTAAAGGTGCATTTAAATATAGTCCCCAGTTAATTTTCAGCTCAAATGAAATGCTTTATTGGCTAAAGAAGACATGTTTATACCCAAACTGAAACTGTGCCTGCATGTGGTGGTTCCCTAGGAAAGGATAATTAAAGTACCCTTTGCAGGATTCCACATTACCACGTCTCAAAGACTTTTCATATGCCACAATTTCATAAATTAGGGCAAAACGTCTTAACTTCCCAAGTGGCATGTTTCTAGCAGCCAGACTTACAAGCTAAATTTAATGCTATGAGCTAAAGTTGGCTTCTTTCTGGTTCACACAATGTCAACAAAAAAGATTCTGAAATCATAACTCAGATAATAATTCCACCAATGAAAGTTCTCCATGAACTCATTCTCTCTCAACTGCTCTCGCACCACATAGTAAATAGGGGTAAAAATAAATCTATTTTCGTCCTATTTAAGTAACTGGCAGATCTCTGATTGAATTCACTGATCCCAAATGGAGATTATATTTTGCTATCAGTGATTCAAGTGCCATACCAATACTAATAACAATACTGAATGATAAATTTTGTTAACAAGGATGATGTCTTTTAGTATATTCACACAGACTCTAGAAGAATGAAATACATTCCAAAGTGCATGCTTTGATTCATACCACATTATAAACAGCCATAAAACTTATCTCAGGAGTACTGCAGAAGAATGGAGTCCAAAGGACAGACCTGATATAGGAAAACTGACAAAGCTTATGCATACTCAAAAAAGGGGGAAAAACTGAAACGTATTCAATGAAAAAAAAAGAAAAACAAAACAAAACAAAAGACATGTAGAAGTAGTATGTGAGATCACATCTGAAAATCTGGTAAATGATACTGCGATTTCCTGAAATAAAAGTGAAATTTGAAAGCTACCTATTTCATTTCCCTATGCATATGTCCATCCCTGCTACTTCCTGTAAATATATTTCCTTTGTGCCTGCATGTGTGTGTGCACGTGCATGCGCACACGCATATATGTGTGTGCGCGCGCATGTGTGATGTTCTGAATCGTCAGCTTGGGTACCCTGATGATTACAAGGTCTTAGAAAAGTTCAGTCTGCAGTATGTATGAAACATACTGTATTTCTTTTTATTTTTATTTAATTTTAATATTTTCAACAGATGTAAAATATATAGCTTTGCAAAACAGGTATTTCACATAAGAATGTATCAGCAACCAGAGACATATAATTAAAAGTATTTTCGAACTTAAAATCTTTTTCTATCTTGTAACTGTACAGTGCACTGAATATTGATAGAGAATATACTAGGACTCTCACCCATACAATGTTTTTAACCAAAATTCCAGAAACAATTCAGAATTAGAGTCAGCCTTCCTCTAAATTTCATCTGTATTGGTCTGAATAAGTCAGCATTCTGAATCAGCCTACTGAGAATTACGAATAATCTATAAAGATTTGTTGCTGCAGTTTTTGCAGAACTTAAGCACCTTACTCATTTATGCAGCTTTTCAATTAAAAATACAGATTCATAATGTTAACCTTAATTTCCAAGTAGCTTTAGGCTAATGATAATCAGCAGCATAAGTACATAATTATGGTTCATAGATGGCACTGCATATAACACCAGGTCTACATCATTTGCAATAGTGTCCTTTTAGTATGTCAAGTTTAATAAGTTTAATATTCTAATTGAGAGGAAAACATGATAATTGTTGTGTGTACTTATAAACTCTTTCCTCTCTTTCAAACCTTAAAGTTTTCAAAACTTTCACTTAGGAGTGGAGTCATTTACACATAGTGTAAATTCTTAACTATTCAAGTATATTATGGCCATGAGTGTTAAAAAGAACAAATATTGCAAAGATAAAAAATACATATTCTAACTTATTCCAGTCATTACATTTTGTTCTCAGAAGACTTGTTTTCATGATGGAAAACTACTATATTAGTGTATACACAAATATGCTGCATATGTATGTGTACCTGTGTGTATCCTATACCTGCCTCTACATCTGCACACATATACACAAATACATACATTCCATATATACTACATTTACCACAAAGATCTATTTAAGGAAATAATGAAGATTTATCTTTCTTCTGAACACTAAGAAATATGCTAAACATACAGGCTACAATGAATTAACTATAGCCTTGACTGTTAAAGATACTGTGTTTGATGCAGTGGTATTTGGCTCAGTATTCTCCTGAGGCCCCTTCTTTCCTATATCATGAATCAATGGACATAATGGTCTGATGCAGAAGAAATTCAATTTCTAGTTTCAGGGAAGACATCCTCCAAGATGCAGCTTCTCGCATCTGCATGGGTGGCAGCTTCAGACCTTCAAAATAACCGAATTCTTCACAAAGGGAGGAGACTACTGGGAGTATCAGAAGTGACACATACCATAAGCTCACATACCTTAAGCTGGTTACCTCCCTTTTACGTCAAGATGCCTTTTCCCACAACAAAGCTTTATAATTTGCATACCACCCCCTCCTCTGTAGTCTACAACAAGCAAAACCAGATCCTATAGCACTAAATGTCATTGTTTCTTAACAGTAACATCCATGACCTCCATAGCTAGGGAACTGCATACCAGAAGGGCTTCGTCCGGCATACTGGGTGAGGGTTCTGCAGAAACTGTCCGAACAGTGCTGAGTCCTGTTAAGGAAACATTTGACAGGCGCCTTTTACGTACGCCACTGCAGTTGTTAGGGATTTTAAATGCACATCTCTTATGGTAATTTAGACCACATCCTGTAAAGAGAAATTTAAAACCATCTGATTACAGTTTTTTACTGGAAAAAACAAAGAACATTTTTTTTTGGTGAATAAAAATGGCACCCTTATTTTTGATTTAGCTTTTTTCCCTCTACTCTGCTTGTTTTGTTCCTATATTCTACAAATTTTTAAAGAGAGAAAGTTACAAGCTCTGGAAAACTTTTATCTATAATCAGTGTTGTTACTTTAATTTTTCAAAAATCTATGTTCTGAAAGTGCAGGAAAGTTCTGTGATAAATATTTGAGAGGTAAGGAATTCTTTCACCGGACATGGTATATTCCATTGGATACACAGTTTGGCAGGAGTCAAATAGTTCTGGCAAAATGAGAAAAGATAGCTATTACAACCTCACATGGACTGACAGTAATTTCACTTTAATGAACTGAATTTATGTTATATAGAATTAGATACAGGAAACAGGCTCAGACTCATAAGAGAGTTCTCTTGAATTCTCCTGAGGAGAGGCAGTAGAGAGTCTCTTCTCCCTGGGAACCGATGACAGGATGCGCAGGAACAGCACAGAGCTGTGCCACGGAAGGTTTGGACTGGACATTAGAAAAAAAATATTTTTTTGAGTGGGGTCAACCACTGCAACAGGCTTTCTAACAAGGTGGTTGATGCCCCATGCCTGTCCGTGTTCAAGAGACATTTGGACAATTCCCTCAGTAATATGCTTTAACTTTTGGTTAGCCCTGAAGAGGTCAGGCAGTTGGACTAGATATCTTTGAAGGTCCCTTCCAACAGAATTGTTCTATTCTAAATAAGACACAGATAACCTTTTCTTAAAAATATTTATAGACTATTTTTTTTTGCCCTTCCACTTACAGAGCGCTATCTAGGAGGCCTCAGAGGAGTCAAAAGGATCGCTTCCTTAATCAGTTAGTTTATTATTTTGATAGTTTGTTCTTACTGTCTCTACCTACTGTAAAATTCTTCTGATGATATGTAGCCAATTTAAATGCAGCATCAGAAACAACATGTATAAACAGAATGGAAGACTCCCTTCCTGAGACCGAAAAGCCCATCTCACTGCAGCTTACCTTCACATTTGAGTCCCTGACGCACCAGTCCCCACAGCATTTCTCCACAATGGTCACAAAAGGCTGGTGCTCGGTAAGAATGAACAAAAAGAGCATGGGGCCGGATTTGAAAGTCTTCAAATGTAGCAGAAGCTGTAACAACAAGATTATTCCGAAACAGTGTAAAATTAGTAATGTAACTAATATGCTTCAACTATGTGGTCTTTCATCACAGAACAAAACAAAACACCTTTTGGTCACTACTGCTATGCCTTTCCTTCTTAATTATGCAGAATAAGCTGTAGAAGGAGGTAATGAACATTGAATTTTGTATAGGTATACTATAAACAGATAAATATACTAAGTTTTGAAGATAAAAAAATTGATGATATTTCATTATACTACAAAGACCATTGGAAAAGAGTAAAACTGCTTTCACAAATATGCAGCACACCTTTATGATTTTATTTGACATAAATTCAGAACAATGCTAATAACATGCTGAAGCTGTACGAATTATGTTCTCTAACTTCAACAACTGATGTCTTTGTTAATACTTTATCCACAAGGCTATCATTTACATTATCTGTTACTAATTTGATAGCACCTAAAATCTAACCAAAGATATAAAAAGGTAAACAAACATGTCCAGAGACACGGATAGAAAAACAGTCCAACCCTAAAGAACTCATAAATAGATAGAGAACAAGGAGTAAAAGGGACTAAGTGAAAGGGAACTAAGGATAGGATTTCAATTGATAGAAAAAGGAGAAAAAGTATTCATCCAGTCGAAGCCTCTGGGGAGGGCTGTTCTTCACCACTCAATAAAGAGAGCGTGGATGACTACTAAGAAGATGACTACTAAAATTAGGTGAGATGAAGCCTGAAGAAAACAGCCAGCAAACTAAAGGGAACAGAAAATGAAAATGGTTAAAGAAAAAAAAGAAATGCTGTGAGCACTTCTAAAACAGATGATCATGCTGAGGCACATGAGTTGGTGTGATTGGCAGTTTTCCCAGAACACTGTGGCAGGTAAGGCACGAGTCCAACCCTGGCTCCAAATTAACCCCCAAAATAGGTGATTCCCTACTGCAGAGTTTTAGGTTCAATGTTTGTCATAAAGGTCACCCTTCCCCTCTCTCATCATAAAACAGCTCTTAAGATGTCTGTTGCTGATCTTGCCATACACACTGGAAGGATCTACTGACTTCAGCAGACTTATTTTTGTTGGATACTGAAATATTTACCATGGAATTTTATCACTTAGATTGTTTTGAATTATTATGATAAATAACTTCTCTGAGAGTATATTTCCGGTAAAAACACAGGAGGATAACAGCATATCAAACATTTATCAGAAATTGGCAGAGTTCAACCAAATGTTGGAAATTTTTCAAGATGCTGTTTTACAGACTTGAATCTACACCTGAAGATATATGTGCATAAGATAAGCCAGCACCACAATGCTTTTAAAAATACACTTTAATGTTTTTTTTCTTTTTCTTATTAGATATGTTAATCATATATCAGTTAGCCTAATGAAAAATATTACCTGTCAAATGTTGTTAAAAATTAAGAATGTATGCAAACACTTCATCTCATTTAGGCTGCCATTTAAACAAGTGATCTAGCTGCGTGCTTCCTCTTCGTACATACCAGTATGAAAGAACCAGATCTGTAGTCAGTTAATAGAAATAGTTTGTCTCTGAACAGAAATATATTCCTGATTTGGAATAAAGAAAAAAAATATCTTTTTTTTTTTCTTTTATGATTCAGTTCAAATAAATTCTTAAAAGGTCCAAATACCCTTAGTCCCTGGCTTATTCCCAGAAGTCATTTTGGGTGTTGGCAGTTCATACTTTCCTCTTCTCTCCTCTTGCCCGGTCTGTGAAACTGTGATATACACATGAAGACATGGTCTTCTGCAGTTTGGGAACTCCAGCCATACAGCACAATATAACATACGACCTCAGCAATACAGACCACTGAAAGCACAACACTAAGCCTTCGACTCTGTACTTGCTTCCTTCACAGCTTCAAATTCATTTTGGAGCTCCAGCCCCTTCTGTTCAAGACTTTTGATTCTAACCTTTGCACAGCATACCTACGTAGCTTTAGGATTAATATGGTGATCAACTTCTTCACATAATAAACTGATCACAGAAAACCTGTGAGCTTTCTCAAAGATGAGCACCAAAACTGGAACAACATGCCCCAATTTGCTTCCAACAAAACTGCAAAGTATATTTCCTTGCTCTTGTCTTGCTAGTTTAAATTTGACTTAACATAAAGATAAAAACAAAACGCTTGCTTAAACAAGACAGTCAGTAAGCGTGTATTTCTCCCCAAAGGAGAAGACAAGAAAATGCATGAATTTTGATAACATATATGCAAATTTTAGAGATGTAAACATTTGTTTCTAAAAACATACACGTAACAATCAAAGCACTATTAAAACAGGAGTTATGGTTAACATAAAAATATTGTAAGACTCAATCTAGCAAGAAATCTAACTATGTATACAAGTTGATACCTATTTTCTTGAATACTTATCTAAATCTATGCAAGTATTTAAATTCTATTTTGAGTAAAGGAAGCTTGCTATATTTATATGGATTTACTGGGTGTTTTTTCAAATAGTATGAGCAGTGCAATAAAAACACAACCAAACAGAAAAAGCAGTAACTTGAATCTAGCTTAATAATTTAGATAATGTATTTAAAATATTTTATTCTACCTTTAATAATTAAACTACTACTTTCTGTCAAAAGTAAATATCAATACCTCTGTGGAATCTGATTTGAAATTAAAACCTCCCACAAGCAGTTTTGCCTTAGGGATTTCATCATTTGGCTCTCTTCCTGTGTCCTAAATTCAGTTCCATCTGAAATTGTTAAGTGGATGGAAAGTGTTTTGTCATTGAGTGTTACTCTCTCTTTTCTCCACTTTTTATTGTACTAGTCTCTTTTTTTTTCTCTCCCTCACAAATGCAAAGAAATCATTTATATTCTTTTCATTAAAGCTGTAACTGAAACTTCTGGTCTCCCTGCAAATTAATTAATGCATTATCATGGCCCATGCTGTTGTAATAAAAAATTTTTTCTACTCCCAAGGCAAAAAAAACATAATTTAGAAATGACTTTATTATACCTTTTGTTTAGTTCATATTACAAATATGAACGATATTAAATAAATACCACATTTTTAACAGTAGTACTGTAAATGCAATTTTAGGGAGACAAAAATGCAATGTAAAGAAACCTCCCAAAGTAATGAACTTGAAATTGTTGCAGTGGTGATTATAAACACACATACAATATTACACATATATATTTCATTTAAATGTCCTTATATATATATATATATTTCTTTTTCTTGTACAGTGAAACCTGCAAAACAGAGATGATCACATTTCAGAAAAATTACCATTCAATGGAAGCTTAATTTTTGCCTAAGTGTTTAACTGATATTGGGATTTTTTCCTTGACAGAAAAGTAAATTGTCTGTGCTGAATTACAGCTAGATTTAAACAGCTCTGCAGCAGGTTAGGCTGTCATTTTAATGGTGAACTCACCTTCTGCCATATCTGCTGTAACACTAAGTATGTATTGGAGTTAAGCCTTAGCAGCGATGAGCTGACTGGCAGAACTCTCTATGTACTATGAACTGTAAGAGCACCTCTGAACTATACTTCTGTGATGACAGGAGAGCATGAGTTAGTAACGAAGGGTCCACCTGCAAGGAAGAGGTCAGAAACTTATGTTTAGAAGCTCCAGAAACCAAAGACAAAGCATGAACAGGCAGGAAACAGTTTCAGGGAACAGTGAAAGATTGCTAGGTCCTGCCCCTATATGGGGTTTTTAGGCTGTCATACAAAGGAGTGTAGACCAGCATCCCAACAAATTGCTACTAGAGCACTTACTCCACAGCTTAAAGATTCTCTTGGGCACCACCCATATAGGTCAGCAAGAAACTGAAGTTAACATCAAACTACTAGATGAGGAAAACCAATCTGTTGGTTGAAAAGGTAATGGGGGCAAGTTCTGGGATACTTCTTGCATTATCAGAAGATACCAATGGTAAAGATGAGCAGTGATAAATATGATTCTTACTCTACATTTTAACTGTCCTGACTGAATAATTGGAACTTTTTAATATATCTTTTTATACTGAAATGATAAATATTCAGAAATGAAAGGCAGGGAGGACATTTATATTATTCTAAGAAAGCTTTAAATTTGGCAAGTACTGCAGAATACAGAAATGAGAAGAAAACATACCAAAATTCTTTCTCCTTCATTTGAACCTTTGGAAATGTTCTACTGTGTTTAAAGAAATGAAAGCATTTTGAGTTTTAATTTTTAATGTAAAAATAGTGTTTTCCTAGGCTTCAGATTTATGTGTTCTCATCAGGCTCTGCAGAACGCATTCTGTTTTCTTAGCACATGAAATGATGTTATTTCAGAGCACAATTCACTGAAACTAGTGTGTGTTTAGAACTTGCTCTAGAATATATATGTTAACTAGCAAGTTACACAAATCTTTATCTGTATAAATATACATAATTCATATTTATTGTTCAGCCACATGGCTTCAGTATGGCATAGTTAATTTTCTATGGCTAGTCTTAGCACAGCTTAGATTTTCAGAGCATGCAACACCAGAACTAGTAGTATAGGAATTAGGTTCTCTTCACTGAAAAAACAAAAGCCCTGCTGAGAAAGAGAAAGATATGTACATGTTTCATATTAAATGGAGACCTTTTTTATTAAAAAAAGAAAGCTTCTGTAATGTCAGACTATCCTCTTGCTTTGACAGAACACTGATGTTATGAAGGTAACTTTAAGACTGTACATAAAACTGTGTACTAAAAAAGAATGGGCTCCAAATATGCCTATTCTTTTATCCTGAAAAACCAACTACTCTGCAGAGAAGTTTGCAATATTATGTTCTTAATATGATATTGTTATGCTATTAACTCTCAGACTAACTTGTCATCATCTATTTAAGCATTCCTAGTATCACCAAAACACAGACACTGAAACTACAACAGTTTTGACAAGACTATTTCATCAAGCCTGTTAATGACTTGGCTGTTAATGACTAGTGTTCCTTGTTCTGGGCTCGGGAGCAGATCTATCAGTCAGCACAGCTGGAAACGAGAACAAGAAGCCATTGCAACTCAGAGAGGCAAGGTCCTGCTTTCAGAAGGAGTCAAATGATTTACTGCTCATTTTGAGTTCCAAGTCCAAAAGGGCTCGAACTATTAGCAGAGG
Organism: Anseranas semipalmata; assembly: GCA_013399115.1. Classification (NCBI taxonomy): domain Eukaryota; kingdom Metazoa; phylum Chordata; class Aves; order Anseriformes; family Anseranatidae; genus Anseranas; species Anseranas semipalmata. The sequence goes on along the minus strand of VXAA01004139.1, from coordinate 62,787 downwards.
TGAGATCCTGCTATTTCAAGCAACAGAGCTTCACGTAATGGGAGCTGTCATCCACACCTCTCATAGCATAAGAAAACATCAACAACAAGATCAATAATATCTTGCAACTATGAAAAGTAGACATTCCCCTGCTACCCCCTTCCATTTGGAATGCCTTTAAAGTAATGTATCGCACTGACTTCTCACAGGCACTCTTAACTGAGTCTTTTGCTACGAGAACTGCTGACATTCACCACTTAAAAAATAAATATAACATGCCATTATACACTATTCCACTTCAAGCATTTCTTAAACCGTAACAAGTAATGGCTGTATGTGTTATTTCACTGGGCTAAGAGACAGGAGAGCATTTTATTCTTTTCGATATTCCCTTTTTGCAGTCAATGCAAGTATAAGTTTTCAGAGTTCCACCAAAGTCAGCAGAGTTATGGCAGTTCATACAAGCCAAAGATTTGATCTCTGATCTCCACCTTAAAATCTGGTTTAAAAACAAAACTTATCAGGACTCCAGTATATAATACAAATTAAAACTTCCTAAAAACTAGACACATACAGATTTAGAATCACTCAGTTTATTTTTTATACTCTGAGATAAGGAAAGATGGATAAGAAAAATGTGGATCTAATGTACTTTCTAGAAGGATTTCAACATTCTAAATTTTACATGCAGAAAAAAAATCCTTAAATTCTAGTAAGTTTTTTTTTTTCTTTTTCCTATTTTTTTTACCCCAAATGTTTTAGGTGAGAAATAGCTGAAATTATGAATGCTAACAGTTGAGAGGTATTTGGCTGTAGCAGGTTGGGATGGAGAGGGAGAAAAATGTTCCGAACTGAATTTTGAACTCTCAAGCAAAAGTCTGCTGCTTGCTAGCTGCAGCTGGTACAGACTGGTTGCAAATTTTGATAGCACCATGACTAAGCAAAAGTGGCACGCCCTGAATCCTCCTGTAATAAAGAGGCAGGAAACTGAACCACCAAATATAATACAAGTTCTGCACATGGCCTATTTAGACTGGAAAAAATGAGAGCTTAGGGGTCCAGCAGGAAGAGGAAGTGGAAGAGTAAGGTCCCCAAAAAGAAGAATTGGTCTCAGGAAGAAATGCACCAGGAAAGAAGAGGGTGAATATTCTGCCTAGAGGTAAGATGCTGGAAGTGGGGCAAGACCCCAGAGATCAGGAAGATGGAAGCCAAGGAATGTCCATGCATTTTGGCTGGTGATGCCCAAGACTAGTAGCTGCAAGCAGTGGCATAGCAGGAACTAACACAACTTTCTGCCCAATCTTCCCAGGCCGCAGCTACCTCCGTGCTGGGAGGGGCAGTGGGCAGCTAGTGCACATAAGGCTGGGAGGAGAGACAGTGAGCAAGCCTAGGAGACATCCAAGTGAGGTAAAAGCTCTAATCTCCTTGGTTCTTAAATAAACCCCAGTATTCAGATTCACTATGGGTTGTTGTTTACATTGTCTCACCCATGACGAGACATATAAGCAATGAACCCTAGGAGCTAGTAAACCATTTGGAATCATTCATCCAGTGCTAGCTCAGACTTTTATGGAGAGTTTTAATAAAAGATTAAAATTTATGAGTCAACATGCTTTATTCATCTTTACATTCTCAATTTTAAAAGTTCAATTTTAACTTACTTTTGTTTATTTGAAAATTATTCCACAATTTTAAACCTACAAAGTATACAGCACAGTAGGTTTAACATTCATTTGAAATCCCTGCACAGGATCCTTTCTTTATGAATTTACCCATTTTTCATCCAAGTGGAAAAATATCTTAGCTCATGGATTCAGGCCATGTTACTCATAAAATTACACTGCAGAGGTATTAATTTAGCACGGGAAAACAAAATGAAATATTGTGCGAGTTTACTGAACCTATTGATGCAGTGCTCAAAATGAACTCTGGCTACTGGCAATAAGGAACAGCTGCAAATTAATAAAACAGCCTCTTGCTCCTTTTCTACGCTTGGATTGATTTAATTTAATACCATAAAGTAAACACTATGAGCCTTTTACATCTTTATTTCCTCTGACTTACAAAACTAAGTTCTTTTACAAGGCTTCTGAAAAAAAAATCAAGTGATGGATTACATAGCTGCTGCCAGAGCTGTACACCTCAAAAAGAAGAGGTTCCCCAAATAAATTAGTAGCACTTGTGTAATTCCTTCAAGTTTGTTTCAGAAAGGGTTAAGAAAATGCTTGTTATATGATGAATAAATGCTGATGGCTAAAAGTGTAAATATCAGGAATTAAAAATAAAATCTTATGCTGAACTGTCTAAGGAAACTCTGTGTACATTAAACCATTTTTAACTCTCTTTAATGTGAACAATCTGCAAGAGTTTAGTTATCTCTGAAAACTACCCTAAGAATTCATAAATATGTATCATTATATACAGCATATACTGTTTGGTTTTTTTTTTTATCATCAGATGTCCATGAGCCCTGATGGGATGCACCCCTGAGTGTTGAGGGAGCTGGCAGATGTCATTGCAAGGCCACTCTTCATAATCTTTGACCTCTCATGGAGGCTGGGAGAAGTGCCCAAAAACCAGAGAAAAGCAAATGTCACTCCTATCTTCAAGATGGGGGACTCAGCAAACTATGGGCCAGTCAGCCTCACCTTGACCAGTGATGATCAGCTTGATGGATCAGCTAATCCTGTAAACCATTTCCAGGCACATAAATGACAAGAAAGTCATGAGAAGTCAACATGGATTCACCAAGGAGAAGTCAGGCTTCACCAACCCGATAAACTTCTGTAACGAAATGACTGGCTTAGTAGACAAAGGAAGAACAGTGGATATTGTCTAACTCAACTTCAGTAAGGCTTTCCATACTGTCTCCCATAAAATGCTCATAGAGAAGCTGTTGATGTATGGACTGGATGAGTAGACAGTGAGGTAGACTGAAAACTGGCTGAACTGTTGGGCCAAGAGGATGGTTATCAGGGGCACGAAGCCTAGTTGGAGGTCACTAACTAGAAGCATACCCCAGGAGTCAATATTAGTCTGCCTGACTAATAAGTCTTTCAAAGACCTGGGACCATCAGAGACAACGAACAGAAGCATGACTGTAAATATCCATTTTGTTTTTCATCTTCACTTTAACCTTTTCTAGGATAAGACTAGAAAAGGGAGAACCGAACCTAACTATGCTAAGCAAAGGGACAATTTGCACACAGAATGTTCAAGATGACATAACCTAGAAAAAATAAATGAATTATTGCCATAAGTTGTTGTAGGTTTTTGTTGTTGTTGTTGTTGTTTGATTGTTTGTTTGTTTAATAGATTACAACAATTGAAGAATGACTCAGATCATGGAAACATGTCTGGTGCCTGGCCAAGTAGATCTGAAGGTCACAAAAATAAGCAAAATGTTTAGAGAACATATCATTACTCCACTGAAGAAAAAAAAATGTGTTGCTACTGTCTTAATAGGTTTACCCAGGATTTCACCCATGCGCAAAATTAAATGGGATTGAAATAAACATTGGGACACCAATATTCCTCACTTTACATTCTGTGTTTAGTTTCTGAGAGACGAACCTAAAAAGAACTACGGTAAGAGAGAAGAACTGATGGATGAGAAAAACCACTGTAGGCATGGAAGAGACTTCCATGTAAGGAGAGATTAAAAGACTGGAATTGTATCATTTGGAGAGGAAATAAGTAAGAGTGTACCGGATTCAAAAGGGGGAAGCCAAAAACAGCAAAACTAGGAAACAAACGTAACCCATGTAGTAAAACCATCTGCACCAACAAAACAGAGTGGGGTGACTCTTAATGTCCTAAGAGGCCTGCAAGCTCTCCAAACTTCTCTTAGGCAACAAGTCACACACTAACTATGTTAACGGAAACATTCCTGAAGCCTCTTTTAGAGCCAGAGTGAGCTAGATTTCATAGTCAGAATGACAAAGTCTCCAAGCTCACGTCACACTACATCCAGGTATAAAAAACAGCAGTTTGCAACCTGTGGGAGTTCCTGAATCTCTTCCTCTGTTTCCACTTCAAATTGTTATATTCCTCAAGGGAAAAAGGGTTGCTTGTTTGTGCTCAGACCTGCTTTAGCTACAAACCTCAAGCAGTTCCTGAGAGACGTTGTATATCTACCACAAAGGGTTGCAAATAAAATTCGTTGGAAATAAATATTATGCTGTGTCTCCTATTTGCCCTCTCAAAATACAAAGCCAGCAGTCAGCCAAGGAAACTAAATTCAGTGAGTTTAATAGTGATACTGAAAGATGTATTTTTCATATAGGCCATATTTAATTTGAAATGTACTGGAGCAATGAACTATTGAGACCATGAATTCAGAGACTGAAAAAGTAGAGACTCTCCAAACAGCAATTTCTCTTCTGATAGGCACATTATTCCAAGTGGGTTACCTTTTTTTTTTTTAATTATACTCCTCTCAGAATCATTGACAGCTAGTCTTCCTTCAAGATTTGCTACTATCGATTAAAAAATATACTGATATAAATGTTTGGTCAAGCATTTACTGGTCAAAGTAACTGTTAAACAAATATATCAAATAAAAGAAAAAACATGATGAATCAAAGAGTTTTTTGCTTAGCATAAAATAGGGCTTTTCCCTATTACATATTTTAGCTAATGGAAATGAAGTGGAAAATAAATAAATATATATATTGGAGATGCGTGCTCAAAAATTTCAGTGATAGGGATGTGGGATAAAAGTACATGGAGACTACTGACCTACAGGACTTTGCCACTCTAGTGTTATACAAAGACGTGTCCTGTGAGATAACTTATAACCATCTCCGAAGTTCATACACCACTGAGGAAGGAAAGACTAAATAGATGAAATAGATACATAAGACAGTAAACAGAGTTGATTCATTATTTGATGGAAATATGCTTTGAATTAGCACACACTTGTTTTCTCCATTAATACCTTTTTAATAATAAAATAAGCATGACATATTGATTCAGAATATTAACCAGATGATAGCATCATACTAAAAGTCCAAATGAGCACAGAAATATCTATTAAAATATAGGACAATGTACCACAGACACCAAGTTTCATTCATCACCTCTAGGTTTTTGAGACAGGATCTGCTGAAGTGGGGGCTGCTGAAATATATATATATATACTCGAATTACCTATTGAACTACTGTTCCTAAAGGGGTTGTGTTAGACTCTAAAAATGTTAACATCTAAAATATTTTAAAGAAGGGTAAATGTGATGAGTATAATATTAAGAAAACTGAGTAGAAATGAATAAGAAAGAAAAAAATCATTTTCCTGACACAGGTGAGAATAAAATATTTTAGGGAAAGTAAGATTTTTAAGCTCAAAGATATTAACATATATACATACTCCATAATATAAAATCAACATTGAGAATTAATTACAGCTACTTTAGAAGCTGATGGGCATTTTATTAATGTATTAACTGTAATGAATGTAACTGCAATGAACTGTAATCAACTTCAATCCTACCTTTCTTGGAAAGCTGGCTATACAACATATGATGCATAATAATTAAAAATAATGTAATTGCTTACATTGCTACCTTAATTATAACAACACAGAAAATTCCCTGGTATTAAGGTTACCACATTAAGCTACCTGATATAGCTTGAAAAATGCTTCTTGTCACTGGAATCTTGTGATAAGGATACAAAACCAAAGATGACTGGATCAGAACAAAATCCACTAAGCCTGGAATCCTGTCTTTCAAAGTGGCCAAGGAGGACTTCCCAAAGCAGTATCACCATCAGGCGGTATTTCGCCAGACTACTGCCTCAGATGCCAATGCTTTGCAGCTCAAGCATTCTCTGAAGCAAAGAGGGGATGACAAAGACAGATGACATAATAGTAGTGATATTTTCTGTTTTGTCTCTATTACATACCTAAGAATTCTAAGACTTGTATTTGCTTTTCTTGACTGGTATTGAGCACTAAGATGACATTTCCTTATTATAACTTGAACATATCAATTTTTAGTAGTATCAGCTAACTCAGATCCCCTTCTTGCACAGATAAAATCAAGAATCTCCCCTGATATTTTACACTGATCTATACAGAATTTCAACTGGAGTGACGCTGACACTTTTCTAGTAACACCTTCCAGATCACTTATGAATGTATTTAACAGCACAGACCTAAACATATATTCTCAGGACTCTGCTAATAATCCACTGTGTAAAAAGCATATGTTTATACCCTTTGTTTCCCAAGTCATAAATAGTTATTTTTCCATGTGAGCATCTACCCTTTTTTTCATTAAAGCATAGTTTCTTTATGAGCCTTTGCTAAAGAAAGCACTTGTATGACTTCTGGAAAACTAAATATGCTATCTCAAACAAACAGAAAACTTGGTGATTTCATTAAACACCAAACAAATAAGCTGAAAAACGTATCACCTCTCAAAATTTGACAGCTAAACGTGTACAATGTAGGATGTCTGATATATTAGCTAGCAGCAGAACAGCGACCTCTCATAAACAGGTACTGTCTTGGGAGAAGGATTTGTGTGTAGCTGTAGCTTCTTGCAAGGAAAATTTATCTTCTCTACCAATAGTATTTTTTCTAAAATTTAATTTTTGATAAATACAAAAGGCCTTTGTTTATGATTACTCATGATTACATTTTTTTATGATTAATCAAGCTTTAAAATGACATCTAAAAGCTTAACACAAATGAGAAATTAGTAGTTCAAAAAGGTTGCTTAAAAATGTAATGTTAATTTTGTTCCTACGAAGAAATACACTGCTTGTTTTCCTGCAAGCAACATTCCCAAAATCTCACAATTCTTTCCCTGCTTCTGAAATAATCATTAAATATGAAAAACATACAGAAAGACATAAGGAAGAATAACTATCATGGCCTATATTTCTGTAGGAGCACTAGAAGCAAAGCTGACATATTAACTGCTTCCCTATTAACATTTGCCCGTTGCATATCATTTTACTCAGTGTATACTGTTGATGATGCAGCCAGAGAACATAACTAGAGTAAGGAAGTGTTGCTTACAGGATATTATTTTTTCATCCTATTTTTACCTACTCCCTCCTGTAGCAGAAGAAAAAGAATGGTAAGGCAAGATAGGAGAGGGAATTCAGAAAGATGCAGCTGATACAGGAGAAATATGAAACTTGAAGCCTGTACCTAGAAAGTTACAATTACAATACTTATGAACTGAGGAAAAGACAAGGAGGAAAAACATAGAGAAAGAAGCAAAAAAATCTTTTAGTCCTAGGAACTTTAAGCAGAAGTATCTATGTGAAATTCATGACTCAAGAATGATGTAGGCTAGTGAACAGTAAGGGACAGAAAATCATATCGTCTTTAACCTAATCAGTAATGAGCCTTACCTACAGAATTAAGAAAAAAGATGACAGCTAGAGATGATTAAAAGGGCACAGAGGAAGAATTACAAAAAGTGAGGCGTTGGACAGGACAAAGAAAAGACATTTGTATTTTTCAAAGACACCAGGACCTTAATATAGCCATGAAGATGCCAGGAGAACCATGGCTTTCAATCACAATGAAGGCAAGTAACAAACCATGGCCAACTATATAACTACTACAAAATGATGTTCAAAGATGTAACATCATAATCTTTATCACAAGGATTTGGCAGTCAAACTAGCATTACAATCCAGTTATATGTTAATATATAGCATTTACTATAATTGCATAGTTATCCACAGCTTTTATTCAGTTCATTATATTTTATCATATACAATGTATAAAATGTACTGAATCCAAATAAAATGTCAGCAACTAATGATCAGATGGCGTATCGTCTATGTGATATTAAAACAGAAATGTCTTCTTAACAAAAGTAGTGGATCAATTCCTGCCCTCATCAGCTCAGCAAGGGAATGTAAAAGAGCTGCTATTTGATTTTATTGCTTCAGGAATCCTGCCAAGTTGAGCACGACTGCTCACAGCAAGCAGATGAAGTACATTCTGCTAATTCTCACAAGATGCTAATGTTTCATCGTCTGCCTTCCAGTGGCTGGCAAAGATCTCATACATGCCAGTGTAATTTTGCCCCAGTAAAAATAGATAGACTTTTTATAAACAAACTGATATTAAAACTGTAAATATAAAATTGTTTTTGTTCTATATAACATGAAACAGCTTGTCAAATTTACACAGCAGTTTTTAATAAACCTTCCTGAACAAGGTACAGCATAGGACATACACTATGCTGGCAAGAGCAAAAGTCTGAAGGCATCTAAAGTAATTGTTTCCTCGCAGGACTTGAAAAACAGAACTCAACAAGTCAGAAGTACAGCAATTGTCATTTGCCAGCTTGTTCTATAGAGGCTGTGCTTCCATTTAAGGGAAAAAAGGCAAATATAGTTCATCTGAAAAAGGTCACAAATACACAGATGAAGTGGTGGTGGTTGCATCTACAGAGAGCTTGAAATAATAACTTTGACGAATGCACTGCAACCTTCATTTTAGAAACAAGTTAACTCTTCTACAATCCAGATCTCCTGTAATAACTTAATGTAAAAATTTGATGCAACATTTTAACTATTTAACATCTCCAGAAAGAAAGGATATGAAAGCCTGTACCACTCAATAATCAATATCTCTATATTGGCATTAATAAATGGCATTTGTAATATATCATTTTTAAAGGCTAGTCAATAGAGTACCAAAGTGCTTCAACTAGGATTAAAGCTTAAAGAAGCCAGTAAATGAGAAAAAGCCTACTCCATTCTATTCAAATCTAATGTGAATGTCATGTTATTTTAGCGACTGAAATTTAGATCCTTTATTTCATGAGTGGAACATGGAAGGTATCTTTTTATTGATCCAGTCCATCTTGTAGCTGGGATGCCACCTGCTAGGTCAAGTTGCCCAGGGCCCCATCCAACCTGGCCTTGAACACCTCCAGAAGTGGAGCATCCACAACCTCTCTGGGCAGCCTGTTCCAGTGCCTCACCACCCTCTGAGTAAAGAATTTCCTCCTAACATCTAGTCTAAATCTCCCCTCTTTTAGTTTAAAACCATTCCCCCTTGTCCTAATACTATCTGCCCATGTAAAAAGTCGCTACGATCACCTTACATAAAATTTGCTTCCTTTTCATGAGCAGACAGGAAGAGTGCATTTTAGAGAAAGAGACTGCAAAAGCTGCAAGCTGTGGTTCCTCTTCCTTTCAGTGTTTATGAATGAATGACTGCTCATTTACAGCCACCTTTGATTATAATTTTGACTGCAACTGTATCTTGCTTCCTGGTTTGGTCTGCTTGCTAATTTTCTAGAGTATTCTAGTCAAAAGGAATCCTTCCTTTCTCCAAAGATTTTGATCCTTTTTTCAGTCTGAAATGCAATTTAGCAGTTAGGTAAATTTTGGGTTCAGTGAACACATCAGTGGAGATTTCCCCAGCACTGTAAGTAAAGGACTTTCCTCTTTTGTGCATCAGGAGACCAGACATACTTTTCTAACATTTTGAAGAAGAAACGGAATAGAAAATGCACAGCAAAGAGAACATCAGCATGGCAAGTGATACTAATAGAATGGTATTAGTGATGCTGTTCAACGCACACACACGAGTGTAGCCTAATAAACCAATTGGTTCAGCAAACAAATTTGTGGTTTTAAGTAATTCATTGCTTATGTGCCCCCATATCTGTTATACAAACACTATCAGAATCCCCTACTGTCAAGTGAAATAAAGCATTAAAACAGATAATATTTTAAAAATACATAAAACAAAAGGAAGAAAACCATATATGAGGTTAAAATAAAACTGTACTTCAGAGGGCTACTAATGTTCATAATGAAAGTTCCCTTTTCTTCCTTTAATGTGTAGGTGACGGTCTGTAACTCAATATACCCTTTTCCTTCCACTCTCCTAATAATGTCTGACATTTCACCTCCGAAATGCTAGAATCTGTTCTGGCACTGAATGGCAGTGCCAAGCAGTTCAGCTTGCTGATCCTAACAGTCTGTGTTTATCTCCTGTGAGAGTCAGCAGACAGACACACTCCCATTGTTCAGTGAGTTACATGATTCTTACACCCCATTAAAATCCCACTGCATAATGCACCAATGTAAAATGTGAGTAATAATGTTCATTATGAATATAAAAGCACAGGAGGTGCTTCATTCTGAGCTGATTAAATTTCGTGTTTTCCACCAGAAACCTCTAGCTCTTCCACAAACTGTTTCAGTTATATTATATGACATCTGCAGGTACAATTTTCTTCCCTAAATCGGACTAAAGTGCTTCAGCTGCACTCTTCTCAACTAAAAATTTTTCCAGGTAACTTTTCATCTCTCTCAGGAACCTGTAATATAATGTCTAAACCAGTAGATGATGTTATTTATTATTCCTTAAACTGACAAGATCATAAATAGAATATGAAAAAAAAAAATCACAGGTTGTCCAGCCTTTATAAAAGACCTTGTAATTACATAAACTATTCTGAAAAGTAGATAATGCATATTATTAGGATATGAATTGATTGTATAACCCATAGTATTAGGACTGACAGTTCAGCTTTTCCTCCACTGGCCAGTATCGACGTGTGCAATAAAAAATGAATGCAGTGAATCAGTATAGCTTTTGACATCAGATATCTGTACCTCAGGGAATGTTTACCCACAGCACACAGTTTTCAGCAGCATAGATGTAGCAGTAATGTTATCTTCTATTGCCTCTTTCAGGCATGCTATTCAAAAATAATTGCCAAAAAATACACCTTGAATTTAGAGAATGTATGTTCTGTTTAGATATTTGTAATGTAGGCTAGAAAACACTTTGATGATTGAATATAGGAAGAGGTAGACAGAGAGGCTGTGTACTCTTTGTCTTCGGAGACATTCAAAACCCAACTAGACAAGCCCTTTGAGCAACCTGCTCTAGTTCATCAAATGTAAATATAAAATATATTTACATGGATTTAGCCCATTGTATGTCAAATAGGATCAAGCTTCCTATTCAGAAAACTTTGAACACAATGGTGCATGCTCTCCCTGATACTGAAATTCAGGCTATGACTTCCCAGAGGCAGAAAATGCTCTTTCTGTTTGTCCACAGGGACACGCTACATGCCCCAAAGTGAGTAACCGCAACACTCAGCAGACTGACAAATTCATTGTAGTCCTTGGGCATCCTAGACTATAAATATTTTCCACTGGTGACTATCACATGCTAAAGTGAACATCTGTGTCTGGTAACAGTTTCCTGGGCTTCTCTGAAGCACTTTCTTTCCCCTAGTTCTCTAATCAATTTTTACTATAGAAAACCCCTGTCACCCTATCTTATGTAACTCAAATTAAGTTCATGCAACACAATATGTACTAGTATTGAAATACTTATCTAACATATCTGTGCACCAATAACAGAATTTTAAAATAATAAGTTCAAATATTTTACGACTTAGAAAAATAAAAGCACTATAACTGTGAATGAAAACATTGTTTCTCTTTTTATCAGTAGAATCTCACCATTTTGTTCCTACATCTGTAATTGGAAGAGTAATGGAAAACAGAATATGAAAGTCATCCAGCATTTTGAGAATGCCATGACAAATAATTTCCTATTGAAAATTTTTACCAGTTTCTCCAAAACAAACAATTATAAAAGTCCTTTCAAAACAGGTTTCCTTTCTTGAACTGTACATATACTGTCTAAAAAGACTCCTTCTCACATTCATTCTGCAAAAGAGTTATTGCTCTCAAGTTTTTGTAGGGGAATATTTTAAAGGGAAGGGAAGGGAAAGGGGAGGAATCAGTGTTTTTTTTTTGTTTTGTGTTGTTTTTGTTTGTCTTTTTTTTTGTCTTAACTTACTTTCCAAGCCACATACTACTTTACATTGCAATTATAAAAGCTCTGCAGAATATATTAAATCCCAATTAGGAAAAAAAAAGTTTAAATATCTGAAAAAAATGTAGTTTATATTCAAATACAACTTGCAAATACTTACATCTAAAGATATCTTGAAAATTTACTTGCAAGTTAACTGTTCTAAATAAATATTGCAATAAATGACTAAAACAAATGACAATTTACACATCTATAATAATATAACTCAAATAATAATATAATTAAGTCATAATCTAAAAAGATGTAATTTACCATCTTTTCCACGGGGTCAGAGTATATTTCTTATTTATTTATTTGCTTATTATCTATTGTTTGATAGCAATATCATTACCAATGGCATAATTTTTTTAAGTACTCTGCACTGTTCTAGATCTACTGCCTCTGAAGCTAGTTTAAAAATAAGTGTTTTTAAAAAGAATACTTTATCAGCTTTGGTAATACGAAATACTATAAATACGCGTTTATTTTCATAAGAACTAGAGAACAATTTTTCTTTGGCAAGGGTCAAAGAAGACTTTTAAATCTTTTGGTGGACAGAAGAAAAATTATTAGTTCAATTGTTCAATAAAAACATGGAAACAAAATCATAGTCTTTGGGCTATAAGGAATTAAGAAATGAGTATACCTTGCCAAAGAGACTTAAGATTTGTCAATCCCGACTTATAAGTAAAAAAGCCACTTCATTTTAGTAACGACATGAGTGATGGCTGTAGTTAAAATTACATAAATCAGGCACTCTCAAAACATGGGAAACAGCTTTTAGCAAAACACTGGATTGGTGGTTGGTCAAAGAGACAGTTATAGTTCTTCTTTGTATTTTCCAGAAGTAGCTGTAGATGTAGGTGAAAGAAAGAGAAAAAGGCTAAGAAAAAAAGGCTGGGGGTGGGGGGGGACGGGACACAAATTCTTCTATTAACTACTGCTAGTAGGAAGATAACAACAAAGAACTAGTAGGAAGATAACAAAACAAGAACTATTCTCAGGTGTTAGAACTGCCAATCACTATTTCCGTGAAAAAAAAAAAAAAGAAAAACTGTAATGAAATTAAGAATTAAAGATTCAGAAAGTTTTTGACTATGCATGTAAGGACTATAATCATGACCTATTTCCTGTAAAACTAGGAAACAATACACAAAAAAAACAATACGCTTAGTTCTCAATACATCATTATGTTTTTACAATGCATTTTGCACTGTAAATGTATTTAAGATACAACAATTTCCTTAATCTATGAATTTCTTACATTACAATGACCTTCAGAAAGATTTGGATCCCACCAAATTCTCTAGTTTCCTCTAACTCTTCCTGACACACTGGTCCAGTTACACAACTTTTGATAGCCAGTAATTGCAAAATGGAAATAGTCCATCATAGAAATGACGAAAGATAATATCAAGAAGGTAATAGACAAAGATAAATTTTGTTCATGAGTTCTTCATAAACAAAAGTAGATAAAATGATACAGCTGATCAATACTGTTAAGAACTGTGTAACAGAGTTATTAGGAAGTGTGCAATAGTATACTTCGGCGATTTGCCTTTAGCTAAAACTTGATTACTAGAACACAGTACAACACCACTTTGTCATATTAAAAATTTCAGGCCTTCAGACAGCACTGTGTATAATCTATTTTTATAAAGCATATGCAGACCCTGGGCAATTATAGGTACCACCCATACTTTCACACAGTACTGTTATAATAGCCTTTCTCTAAATATCGCAGAGTTGCTTATGTTTGACCATTTTTTTAGAGAGATGCTTCACCCACAAAATAAAAGCATAAATCCCCTAACGTTCTTAAGTAGTATAGTTCTCTTGAAGATTTCAACAGCTACTTGCCTAGTTTTGGAAAAATGGAATATATATGGTTTCCATTTCAAAATCATAAAAAACACGCATCAATTAAAACACTAAATTCCTTGCTGATTTTTTTTCACTGCATCCAATTTATTGATATGGAGCAATTGTTTTAAGTGGAATATCTGAAATAGAGATTACTGGCATCTTTTCAAAAGGCAAAGATTTGTTCCTGATATGGAATAGATGAACAATAACTTACAGGAATGACTTGCATCTTTCTCTACTGCCTATACTAATCGAAGAGTACAAAATAGGGTCCTGTACAAGAAAACTGGTTTAGATGACATTGACCTAACTTACCTCCCCATGTTTTCTGCACCCATTAGGCCTTTAGCTTTCTATTTGCTAATCCTGCACTCTTCTACAGCTTCAATTTCTACCTGTACATATGTGTCTCCCTATTTTTGTCTTTCCAGCTATTCTAACTGCATGTTCCAACTGCAAAAATAAAGCCCTTCAGACATCTTCTAAATTTTATTTAACAAATACCTTTACATCTTCACAATTCCAGCAGTTTCTCTACTGCATACCCTTGTAAATTTTGCATCACTCCTATTTACATACTTCATCTCTTCTTATACCTAGGCTTTTGACAAGTTCAAAAAACTAACACTTAACAGCACCCCCAACTTCCTTTACATTCCAGTCACATAATATCTGTTTATTTCATTTAGAATAATCCACTGTTTATGGCCACTCTGCTGGCCAAACATGTTCCTTAAATCCATTTGTCATTTTGTTGCCTCCAAAATTTGGCCCTTCACTCATCTTACACCTCTTCTTACATCCCTTCACCTGCTAGTCACCTTCAGACTACAGCTTCTATTCTCTGGCTTTTCACTGACTTACTGTCTCCTTGTATTTCCTATGCCCTAAACATTTATCTTCTTTTATTCCACCTTTTTCCATTCACTCATGTATACATAGTCCTTTACATGAAACATCCAGCACTCCTCTTGGACAGCCATCCATAAATAATATATATTTATACATTATAAAATNTATATATATAATATCCTACCTAGAATTAAATTTTTCCTCTTACTTTTCTAAATATATACTTTTTAAAATCATGTAAGGAATCAGAGCAGCCTTGAAAGGCACTGTTATGAAAGGCTGTGAAAAAGCAATTACTCTATTTCCAGTAGACATGTTATGGCACTTCATATAAGCTAAACACTAAAAATCCTTACTTTAAAATGAGCCAGGTCACTATTAGCAAGAATGGCCTTGATAATTCCTCCATGGGCAATTATGAACTAACCACACTGATTAATAGATTAACAGAAAAATGGATAGTCTATCCAATTAAATATTAAACTATTGATACATCATGCAAGATATGATAAGATCAATTCTAATTTTTAAGCTACTCTGTTAATTAAGTGTTAAAATATTAAAATAGATATTGTATTTTGTTGTTACTTGTTACATTTTGTTTCTACTGTGCTTCTTTGAAAAGGGTTGTGCTGCCCCACTGGATGATTTTTCTCTAAAAATGTAGAATATACATTTTTCAAATTGTTTATTAAAATTAACCTGTTGCTTAACTAGCAATATGGACATAATCAGGCTGTCAAAATCTACACTGTACAACAAGAAAAAATGAAGAATTCAAAAATTAACAGCCATATAAGGGCATTAAGTATGGCACATATACATCTGGGAAGATTTTGATCTAGTATAGGTGAAAGTCCATACATATAAAATTTCCTTTTCCTTGTTGCCTAACTGGGACAAAAATACTGTGGATGTCTTCAGTTGCAAAAGCGTGACAGTCATTTTCATTTGTTTTTAGTTACCTGACAGGACAACTTCAACTAGGTCTCCTTCTTGGATATCTGCAGCTGATTTCACCAACTGAAGAATGTTTTCAGAGGTAGGGTCATGGCGGAAGAGCAGAATTTTGTCATACATTCCATAGAAACCACATTCAGGAAACTGTAAATACAAACCCATAAGTTACTACGTTGTAAAAATACATAACTGTAAAATACTATTAATATAGTTAATTTTGAGGGCAGAGTAGACAATTGCTCACATTAGTACCAAACAAAAAAAATATTTTTCCATATATGGCAATATTTATCATTATATTATGAAAATAGCTTTTGCCCAACCCAAGTAAGTTCGTTTGCTTTTATTTTGTCTGTAAGTAATTCAGTAATCCCTTGCAAATGAGAGAGAAATAAGTGCATCCCTTACTCACTGATGATGTCTTTTCAAAGACAAGTTCCCAAGCAACTTGATTAGATCCTGCTGGAGAAGGTAGTTGGTGTAGAGGACCTCTGGAAGTCCCAGCCAATCTACATTACTCTATGATTCTATAATGCCTACAAAGATTACTGGCAAAATGATACCTGGAGGCCAGCAGAAATATTTTTCAGCTCTGCCTAAGATACAACTCTTAAGTGACATGTCATTAGCTAATACTTATTTCTTGAGACTGAAGTGTGTCACTTAAGGCCTTCATTCAACAAATGTTGAATCTCAGCCTGGATACTCATTAGGTATATTCTTTAATAATTTTTACCTCATGTTATACATTCTTTTCCATTCTTAAAAAACCTTCATAATTATATTGCTTCTCCAATTTTTTTCTATAAAATATTTGTTTTATGTTCAGTTCCATAGCAATATAAACTAACGCTTATATAGCATCACTTCACTGAGATGATGCCACTGTTTTGTTTGTGTGTGCGTGTGTGTGTTACTCAGATGCTAAGTACTGGAAGATCAATAACATATACTAAATAAAGTTTTTAACTTCTTAAGAAGTTCAATTGCATTTATCAATTATTAGTTGTTTTCCTATAATAAAGTTTAAAACCTAACGATTTCTAAATACGAATATGTAATTAAGTTTAAAGCCAGCTACTAGTCATACAAGTATGTAATTTCTTGTAATCATACATATTCCTTCTTATTGCCTTTTGGACAAAGTTCATCTCAGAAATCTGTTTTCTTTTTTCTTTCTCCTTCAGAAAATGCCCTGAAATGAAGCAGCACAGTGCACGCTATGCCAGAGACTTTCCATCACTGTTCAGGTGTCGTGGCAACACAACCCAGAACTTTCTCTTAATTAAATTTTATTTTATAGAAGATATCTTCATAACAACTTCATACTTAGAGAAGAAAAATTAAAAGTGATCAACAATCTTTCTTTACAAAAATCACATCCCCTTAGCCTACAGAAAAGGAGGCTCAGGTTATTGCTCTCTATAACTATCTCAAAGGAGGTTGTAGGGGGGTAGGTGTCGGTCTCTTCCCCCAAGCAACAAGCAATAGGACAAGAGGAAATGGCCTCAAGTTGCACTAGGGAGGTTTAGGTTGGAAATTAGGAAAAAAATCTTCACTGAAAGGGTTGTGAGGCATTGGAACAGGCTGCCCGGGAAGTGGTTGAGTCACCATCCCTGGAGGTGTTCAAAAGACATGTAGGGGTGCTCAGGGACATGGTTTAGAGGTAGACTTGGCAGTGCTAGGTTAATGGTTGGCCTGATGATCTTAGAGGTCTTTTCCAACCTAAATGATTCTATGATTCTATAAGATCTCTTTTACAGTGTCAAAAAAGATCATTTTCAAGTGCAGCATCATATCATATAATAGGATTTTTATTTTCCAGGGTGTACCTTAACCTACTGACACATAAAACGTTTCCAAATGTAATCATAAACATCTGTTTCTATTCAAAGGTACTGGAGCTTTGAAACCAGGGTAAGTCCTATTCAAACTAAAAAGCATTTCAAAAAAACTCAGCCACTGTACACTAAACTTGAGATTATTATATAAGCAACACTTTTTCACTCCTTTTTGCCGCAGCACAAAAATGTGAGTTTTTTCATGTTTCCAGCTTAAAAGAACCAAACTTCTGTTTTGAAAACATAGCCAAGAAACCCTTTTTATAGAAAATTCAATCCAATTTCCCACTATTGAACTACTCCATATTATTTGGGAGCTTTAGCAACATGCAGTGAACGAAATCCAATGATAAGGACAGATAGAGAGAGAAACTGGCAGGTTTTGAGGTGCAAATTACTTTGAAAAGAATAAAGAATAAAACAATATATTCATTACTGATTACTAGAAGCTTCAGAATCAGTCAAAGCACTCCAATAAATAACTTTATAGCTTGAAAGCATGCACTGAAGAAGAGAGAGAGAAAATGGTCATATCCCTGGTTTGAATAAAACGCATTGAAGTCTCTGAAGTTGGGTCAGTCCTATTGCAGATTAATTCTTAAGGTATGATTGTTTCCAAATGCCATTAATGTAATAAATTATTCAAGATAGTTCCAAGAACATTTTTCTAGTTCAAGAACACACCAAATTCATGGCTTAGATGTGAAATAGTTACTCTTGTTTTTAAAGAAATTTGCTTTACATTAAACTGAGTGGGAGAAAATCAAAGCTTTGCAGGGGAGACTTAATCTGAACTGCAATTACTCTCTTTATCAATACACTCTATTATCTAAATTAAGGTAAGCTTAGATAATAGAAAAGCAGATGACAGAGGTACTAGGAGGCACCTGAGTGTCTCACAAAGCTGTTCAACACCTGACCTGACAGCACTGAGCCGAAACCTGATGGAGCTGCCCAGACCCTGTGCCATGGTGCTCAGCAGCTGGAGCAGCTCTGCTTTGCTCACTCCAGCACGGGAGCTGGCAGCAGGCAGACTCACGCTCCTCAGAAACATTTTACATTTAGAACAGACATGAGAAAGTAATCCCAGTGGGATTATCACTTTAATTGTACAGATCCCTACCTTGCTACAGTATACAAGCCTGATGGTTTGTCAGAAGATTGAGGGATTTTTTTTTTTATTTGGAAGCAGCGTAAAAATAAAAATATCTTTCAAAATGGACACCACTGTCCTCTTTCACACACTGACAGAATCTTCTCATTTCACTGGTTTTCAGAGATAGTGCAGGCATTTCCCTCTAAATTCATTATGACTTAAATTGTTTGTTCTCTCTTTATTTTCCCACTCCATTTGCTCTTTTCATGTTATCTCGATTTTTTTCTACCGATAAAAAGTATTTGCTATATTACATGTATTATATATGTGTGTATAAATATGTACATTTTGAGGTATCATTATATTCTGAAGAGAGAAAAATTCAATCACAATTTGTTTTTAAATTATATACAAGAATTATCTGCTGGGTTCAAGTTAGTTTTCCCCACATAAGCTACTCTCACGCCAAGAAAGCCATTTTGATGGTGCGATTCTCCAAATAAAACATTGTGTAAGGACCAACTGTTGCAACAGTGACAAAAATATTCCCTCAGCTAAGCTTATTCCTGCCAACAATAATGTTGATATGCACAAACAAAAGTAAACAAAAAGCCGACACATTGCTTGGTACTACAACACTATAAATAGCATTTATTTTTGCCAAATACAGAGCAAAATAGGAAATGGATACATGTCAAGCTACCTAAAAGCTAACTAGAGCTAAGCTAACTGAAAACTAACTAAAAATGATGGTATTAGACCTAAATTTCCAACACTAACAAAAGTTGTTTTTCACTATATTAGCTGCTTTAAGTGGAATTACCAGGACTAAAATAGTCACAGAACATGCTATAATGTGGAAATAGAATATTTCCTTAAGAATCAGGACACAGTAAGATTGTTTACATGGGGAGAGAAAAAGTATCTATTTACGGATGTTTATCAAGGCATCAGGAGTGATTAAGACATCACATCTATCCATATAAACATTGTTTGCCTCCTCCAAGTGTGAAATAAAACGCATCATCTTAAACTGTTTTCAATGTGGTTTAACCTAAGTTGCATTAATTTACAACTGAAGCAGAATAAATGATTGTTACAGCATGATAGCTTGTTAAGTTGACACAATTCAGTTGTATATTTGAAGTAACACATGACAGAAATACCCAATTTATTATTTTAGACATTATAAAACATGGCAAGGAATAAGGTGGTTATGAGATGCTGCACTTTGTTATTTTGAAGGCTATGAAAAACTTAACAATTTGTGTAAATTATGTGTAGATTCATGAGTGAACATACCAAGAATATATTTTGATATTTAGAAAAACAGGAAAGATTTTTTTGCAAATACTTGGGAAAAGCATAACAGACTTTTATTCCTAATGTGTAGCCTTAAAAACTCTTGTCTAAAACAGTTATATAAAACTTGTTTTATATCATATTGTAGCAGCTCTTAAGGTAAAAAACAGGAAACAACACATGTATCTGGTCACCCATAAGCAGACTGAAGTTGTGCGCTTCTTTCATTTCCTGAAAATATCATTTAACTGTTCTCTAACCATGGGACTTCAAAAAAAAAAGCAAATAGTTTTTTCAGATGAACAAAAAAACCTGCTGGTCAGCATTTCAAGTAATAATTTGATGTTGCCCAGTTTGTTGGTACTACGGCAGTATATTATCCATAAAACACGGGGAAACAAGAAGCTCAGCACCTTTCTTTTTTTAAACATTAAGTTGAACTACATCCTTTTTTTTGTTAGCTATAGCTATTTTTTCCTTTTAAATTAGTTAGATTTTTCACAAGCTTTCCTCTTAGACAAGTCCTTAGTGAATACTGTGAAACCAACAAGAACCTTGATAAAACCTGGAAGTCTCTCACAGCACAAAGATAATGCTGCAGAACGCAGAAGGACTGTGGGCTAAACAATGTCTTCACAGCATGTGGAGAAGTTGAGTCATGCTGAATGTTTGTTGACCTAACCTAAACAAGGTCATGGACCTAACCCTAACATCGAAAATAATAATAATAATAATGAAGTCTTAACTTGATTCCATTTTTTTAAAATAAAGATATTAATGTATAAAATTTTTGAAACAATCATATTAAGCAAACTGAAACACTCTTCTTCTACATTCTTAAAATAACAATGCACTGTATTTTTAGAAGTCAGGATTTCCTTTCCCTGCAGAGGTTAGAACTCTGTAAATACATGATACTAAAAAGCAGAGAATTTTTGGCCAAGAGATCTGCTTAAATTCTTGCCTAATTGTGGCAGTCACTGTTAACTTACTTGAGAAACTCAAGAGAATTTAAAAGGCTCCATTTCCCAAACTCAAAACTATCATTAACCTTGGAAGGTTTAAGAAGCACTATAAGAGAGATGCCTTGAGCAAGGAAAACACACTTAGAACAGAAGCATAGAAAAGACCTGAATAAAAGAAAAATGGAAAGACGACTCATAGAATTAGGAGTGAGCCTTGAGGATAGCAGCAAGGAGCCGGGTTTACGAGGGTTCAAGTGGTGAATGGGAACAGCAGCACAGGTCGTTGCTTCCATTTTGCCTTTCTGATCCCCAAAAAGGTTTGCTTCTGATTTAATCGCCCAGTGAATCATAAATTTCTAAGATTACATCCACTAAACCAGGCAGGGACCATTCTCTGGTGATGAGGCTGAGTGGCACGGAAATGGCTCGCTGACATGAAGCTGAACTCTTTTCCTCAGAAGCAGCGGGGCTGCATTCCCATTGCCTATTTTAAACAGATCCAGAGCCATGCTGGGATGCAAAACTTGTCTGGGCATCACCTGAAAGAGTGTGATTCAGCATGGTTCAAACTGTATCAGGAAGCGTGCAATTAAACAACTAAAAAGCTTATGTGATTTTGGACCAATGCTTAAGCCCATGTTCTCATTTTGGTTTATTTAGAAGTGCAGGTATAACTTCATAGAACAATTGCCATTTGGACCTTTCCTAACATCTGTTAAGCTGCTTTGCTAAATGTTTTAATATGGGCAGCACCACTCCCTATTTGCAGTATAGTTTCCATTCTTCTTCTTTTTTTTTTTTTTTACTACAATCTTTGATTAATTACATGTTCTAGAAAGTGTAATGAGATGCCCGCAGCACAGAAGTTAATAAGACTTTTCCAAGTGGACTATCAAACTTCATATCATTACATGATGTAAACAACATTTTAAATAACAAACATTTCACTAATTCTGTTTGCTGCAGGAATTTGCTGCAGGTATCAGATTTCTTCATATCTCATGGATCAAAACCAGAGTACTTTGCCCACATGCACTGACTGGAATTGGCCCCAAACTCCAACCTTTTTTCTCAGCTGCCATTTGCGGAATTGCCAGCAGCAATGACCACAGAGGAAAAACACAGCTGAGCTCCCTCACGGAAATATCTGTGAAACAGATGAAACGTGGCTCTGGAGAAACATAGAAAGACGGCTGTTTTGTAGAGAGCCTGACCTCTGAGGGACCTTTCGGTCAGCCTCTTCCAGAACAGGTTGTTCCCTGTGGTCATCCAAGGAAGGAGTTGCTTCCTTTGCATAATATTTCCAAACAAACACACTCTCTTGCTACCTATGCCTCCTGCTGCTGTATGGCTGCTTGCCTTCCGCCACTCAAATTGCTCACTGCCAAAAATACAGAGTGTATACCACACTACTCAAGCTACTAATATGCAGACTTTAAAAACTCCCACTTCTCCCCAGGGCAAGCAGATAATCAAATTAAGGGCTTATTAGCAATACTGCAGGGCATTTTTTGTCAAATCTAGATTCTTTTACTTGACAGCAAACAGAAAGCAATGTTGACACATCAGAAACACGTCTCAAAAAGGTTGTTAAATTTTACTTGTATGGTTGCAATTGAAAACTTCAGTAAAATCACAGCGACTTTGTGATGCCTGACATTGTTACTTTAGTGATTTTAAGAAATCTGAAGAAGAAAAAGTTTTCTCTCTTTGTTCCTGAACTGCATCTGGGAAGTGTCTGCTGGCCACATCAACCCTCCACTCAATGCAATTAAACATGAAAAGTCTTAAATCTCTCCAAAACGAAGAGATCTTTAGCATAATTAATGTAACTCTATATGTGCTACCACAAGACACTCATCACTTCCTCCATTTCCATTAAAAAGACTAGATTTCTTTTTCATTGAGACTTCCATGAAAGTATTTCTTTCTGTATTACTGCACATAACGTGTTACCAAAAATATATTTAACAGTCAGATGTTATTTTAAACTAAGGTAGTCCTTACGTGGTATTAGTGAAAATCAGTTTCCAGGAAATAACCAACATATATTTTTATAAAATTAATCTTTTCCAAGAGTTAGCTTTTTTTTTTTTTTTACTGTTAGTTTCTCAGCGTTTTCAGAATATTCTGTCATAGCTATCAATGCAAAGATGATGACACAGAGTCAAGCAGGCATGATGAAAGAATACATCCAAGAATAATTCAGACATTGAGAAAATAGTCAAATAATCATCACGTAAACATTCTAAAAGGAAGTGCATTTGCCAGCCAATGAGAACACGCTCGTGTAGCTGACCTCACTATCAGGTACATTAAGTGATTAATTCAGCAGAAATGTTTAGAAAAGTAATAATAATAAACACAAAGCAATGACACCCAAAAGAGAAAACAGGTCTTCACATCCTATCGTAGCAAAAAGTATTGTCACATGCAACACATTTGCACATGCTGCGTAATTTCCCTGAAAAACTGCACTTTCCCTGGGAAAAAGCACTGAGAGAAAGCACTAAGCACCGATGGTTTGTGCCTCCTCTGTTATTTCACATCTTGAGTTCAGGAGCAATGTTCTACTAACACCGATCAATTAATGCCACATTGCTCTTTCAAAGGCAACATGTGGACCTCAGGAGAAAGGCTTACACTGTGTCTGTATATGTGTTCTGTGCAGCCCAATACTGTCCACTCCAGTACAGAACTGTGGAGTTCCCTGTGAAGTGTTTAGGAGCAGAACGTGACAATAACAGCATCAGATTGCTGACAGGCATCCACTTACGTAGCTGCTTCATGAACAGATTGCAGAAGTTCTCACCAAGGAGGTTGAGAACTGGAGCAGAAACTTTCATGCCCTTTAGGGAATAGGCAGAAACAGGGTGATGAATCACTAACAAAATCAAGTATTTTTTCTAGTTCCTTTGATCAAGAAAGACAGAGTCCCTTGCTTACACGCATTCACTGTTTCCGAAGCTACAGTCTTATTAATTCTCTGCCATATACTATGCCTGGGAAAACAAACTCCTAATTTAAGAAACATGAAAAGAAACCAGTTCAAGAGCCACTTCTACATATTATTTAAAAATAAATAAATGTAAGAGTCTACAACCAGATGTGTTTTAGGTATCTCTGAGCAAGCATTACATCAATTCAGGGGACTCAGTCAGGTTCATAACTCATTAAACTGCACAGACATAAAACAGGTATCTTTGATCTTTTTAGAAACTGCACAACAAATAAACTACTTACCAAGCCAAAGTTTCTGTGCATGAGGTAAGAGATCTAAACCTCATTCTCACTTTCTTATAACTCTGCTCTGCTTCCAACATACACTTCACTTCTTTCAAGACAGATGTCAGTTCAGGTAATTGCTTAAAGATGAACTTAAAACTTTTTTGCAAGGAACGGAAAACAAACCACCTCTAAACAGAGCTACTCTTTCAATTAAAGCATTTCCAAATATGTAGCTTCTTCTTGAAAAAGCAGAACTCCCTAACATTTCGAGTACGTTTTTAAGAGAGATTTTGAAAATGACATACTCTTTCATCCACTCATAATATTAATTCTATATTCCAGGAAATACAGTAAGAGCATTTGAACTGAATCTGATAGAAATCCGAATGTCTTCTTAAATATAAGAAGTGTGTTGGTTTAACTTCTAATACTAATTACCAGTTTGTTCCTTGGTCAGTTTTGTCTTTTACTTCCATTTATTAATAAGCAGGATCCTTATTAATAAAGGATAAAGAGACAAAACCAAGTAACAGGATTACTGGGATCCTTAATCCTATAATGAATATAATCTCTGTAATAAACAGGAGAAAAGGCTGAGGGTGAATGTCAGTTCAGTATACGCACACACACCTAGAACCAGGTCCACACTGGGAGTCAGAAGACAAACTTCTAGCTAAGAACTCATAATAACATGTCATACGCATTAAGTCCCCATGCAAGATGTGCCTTAGAAAAGCCAAAATAGTAAGAGGAAACTGTCCAGAACAGACAATAAAAACAATTAGGACAGAAATGTCTCTAAAGTATTGTTTTATGCAAATTTAGCATTTCTTTGCAGATCTGAGTGAGACATACTATGTGATGTTTGGGATTCATTGTCCACAACGCCCAAAAGGATTTTCATTGCTAAACATCTCCTTGGGGATAGGATAACTGGTTTTATTTTTTAACATGAAAAAAAGTACAGCTTTTATGTAAAGATACCATATATATATATACACACACACACACTTCTAGATAGCGAGTCACTCAGGAGGGGGCACATTAGGTTTCTAGGACTTCTTACCTGAGAGTTTCAAAGTTAGACTGTACAGCTTTAGAACAGCATCTTACTCAAGGACAAGATCACTAAGGAAACTGAAACTACTGAAAGATGCATGGATCACAAACAGATCACAACAAAGTTTGTCTCGGTGTTGGGCACTCAATAGAAACTGGATGGCTAAGAGATTTTTTTTCTTTTAATTGTCCCAAAAGCAAAGACCTAAACTAAGATTGACCTCTCCAAACATCTTATCAACAATGTGGTTTCTTAATAAAAATGCTTGTAGCTGCTGTGTTTCAATTTGCATATAATACACCTTTTTATAACAAGTCTAGACTGCAGGGAAAATCAGGCATAGAGTGTCTCAGGACACTCAGACATAGAGATTAAATATATGTTTAAGTCTTCCGTCATTCTAGGAACACTGTCACAGAACTGAAAACATTTAGAGGACAAACTAGGAAAATCATTCAAACAGAAGCCCATGAATAAGCCTTAAGGTTAACTTTTCACGGTTTTCATAAAATAAACGCACTAAACAACACAGACATTGCCAGGTTGCAAAAGGAGCTATCTTATATATACAGACATATAATGTTCAAAACATAAAGTTGATAGCAATAGATATAAATAGAAATTTAAAAGTTGTACAAAACCAGTACGGGAAGCTAGAAGATGTATAGAAATATCACTATCGGCTTACTTAAGGCACGTTAAAAATTTTCTAATACTTTAGGAACAAAATGAACCACAGCAACTCTACCATCCACAAATATCCATCAGTTCCCTTTTTTTGTTCAACATTTTGGGAAAATGAAGTATTATGTATTAATGTCTTAGAATGACAAAACACTTTCTATTCTAACATCTGTTGATATGGATGCTGAAGAGGACTTCCTGAAGCTGCACATCCATGTTGGCAAATCCAAAAAACAATTCCAAGAAAAATTGAAACAGCTGTAAAGGCAACGGTTGTCTTCTGGAGCTATTGAGAGGAGGAAAACTAATGTTGTGCTGTTTTTTAAAAAGGGAAACAGAACAACCTGCAGAACTGTAGACTTCTCAAGGTAATGGAACAAAAGATAAAAAGTTCAACGAATAAAAACATAAAGGAAGGTACTATTATTTGACTACTACCTTGGCTTATGGCAAAAAGCAGATAACTTGGTAATTTAATGAGGAGACTGCATAAGTAAGCATAGATTAACAACGATACAAAGTCAGACTTTGCAAAATACTACGTCAGGCCCCTTGAAACATGGGATGCAAGCTGTACTAAGAGGGACTCTATTTTGAAATGCAATGATGAAATTTAGCTAATGGAGAGGGTAACCAGATGAACATGAATGCTCAGCAAATTGCTTACGCCGCGAACCGTGGAATATCAAAGAAGCATACAGATTTATTACCTCTGCTTTTGGCACTGATGCAACTGCAACTCTGTATTCATACCTGGCATTTAAAACTCAGAAAGCTAGGATACCTGAGAATGAATTCAGGGAAGAATTAAGGAATTGAAAGACATGCTCTCCTGTATGTGGCAGCAAGAGTTTGAACTGTTTAATTTCTAAAGGAAGGTTAGGATGTAATTTGATCATTTTTGATAAGCATCAGTACGAGAAAGTGAAATCTGATTATCTATTGATTCATCTGCCTTGCAGACAAGGAAACAGAAAGTTCCAATTTCTGACAGTTGAGGGTATATAGAATTAGACTACACAACAATTATTTTGCTGGTGACATTTCTTTTTTGTTGTAATTATTTTTGCTTCTTGTTCTAAGTAGCTAAAACAAGTGCTTGCTGAAAAACAAGTACAGTGGTTATACTTCTACATTATCGGATTTTGTTTCTAAAAGAGATGCTCTGTTTGAAAAGGAATTAATTCAGATAACTCCTATGCTCTTTCTTACACCAAGGTATCAGGCCACATTACCATAATTTCATATTCGCAATCTATACAACAGTCACAGTCAAGCTAGCTGGAAAAAGCCAACAGTCGGGACTCTTTTCAGAATCACTTTTTTTTTTTTTTAAATCTCAGGATGAAAAAAAATGGGTATCTAATACACCAGATATCTGACATAATCCTGCCACTCATTTTGGCATTGATAAGACTTCTAATAAGTAACTTCTGTAACACTGTATAGTTCTGGGTGCCCAGAGACAGTCCGATGACAGCACCAAAAACAGTTCTGTAAAATGGGATAGAAAAGGAGATTTACAGAACTAAGATCTGTTCTGTTAGTTAGGTAGTAAGGGGCTTTCACAAAGGGGATTTAAATTAAATATTAAGAATTAAGGACAGTTTAAAACTGGCAATGACTTTTGAGGGAGGCTGTGGAATCTCTGTCATTGGGGGTTATCAGAACAGGTTACACAGGCAAGAAGGGCACAGATACAGCTGACCCTCATTTGCAACAGGCAGAAGGCCTTTGGGGTCTTTCTATCCCTGTATCTATGACTCTTCAGAAAGACACAAGAAAAAATTACTTTCCGTTCAGAGTAAGAAAAATAAACCAAATAAGATACATTCCTACAGTTTAATGTTCCTTTCTCTAAGTCACTTTCCTCTGACTTTCCTTTCTGATTATCTAAAATTCCCATTCTAAGTTCAACTAGATAAATACTTTCCCGTTTTTTATCCTGAACTGTTGTGTACAGCTCCTCTGCAATATTACGTAGTTGCCACATTTCACAAGGGATGTTTTTGCATCTCGGTGTGGGTGAATACACGTCCACCCCCATCCAACTAGCACTGACAGGTTATTTGACAGTTTAATTTCAGTCAGACCTATCTGCCTCAAGAATATTTTTAAACATCAAGACAAGTTGCCTAAGGGTTTAATATGTCTAGGACATGCATCTTAGAAATAATTTCTTTAACAGATGAATGCTATCATCCCTAAATTCCTACAGAGGTTTACCTATGTAGGTAGCTAGCTACTCTCAACTTCCAATACTTAAGTATTTAATACTTCCAATTAGAGAATTTCACACTCACTAAATTACACTTCTCATACAATGGGATCGATGTTTGACCGTATTGTTCTCAGGGTAAGTGACTGAAACTTTTCTCATGTCTCTGCCCCTCTGATTGTGGACTTTAAATAAGTCTCCCATTGTTTTTTGATAGGACTGAAACTCTCCTAGTATATAAAAAAAAATTGCAAATGCTTTTGTGAATACCGATTGACTTAATCATGACTCTGAATATTTAATTTGAAGTGCTGGCTCCTGCCTTCTTGCAAACACAACATCACTCAGTGCATTTAAAAAGAAATCCTCTTTTCACTGTGCAGTGCTATAATTTTCAGCTGCAGAACTGTGTTCCATAATTGATGCTGGAATTTTTTAAAACATGCTTTTTTAGAGTTATTTTCTTAACAATGGCTTAAAGAAAGCCATAAAATAAAGATAAAAGTTTATGATTTTTTTTCTTAATTAAAGTTGGACCCTAACTTACAAATGCTGCAGAAAAGAAAGTGACATCAAGAATAACAACAAAAAGTAAATCAGCCACTGTTTCACAGTGTAATTTCATACAGAATACCATATTAAAAATATATTGCTTACAGCAAAGAAATCATGGCTTACTGCCTTTTCTAGAAAAACTGAAGACTTTGGCACAAACCACAATATTTTGAAGAGCATTACAAGCAAAGTTGAAATTCTGCTCCTGCCAGGGGAAAGGCAGCTGTCACGTTAAACTAAGAAAACTCTTCAGACCTTCGTCTAACATGTAAAGAAACCCTTCTCAGTTCCAATAACAAATGAACCATTGTAAAATAACCTCATTTACGTGAAGTCTCAGCCATTTGGCACCTAGCCAGCTGGGGGTGAGGAGCCAGACATTTAATACAAGAAGTTCCTAGCAACCAGAAGTCCACAGGGAGGATGAGGTTGTATTACCAGCAGCCGAATGAAGATCTCAGATATTACACAGGAATACTCAGAATTAGGTTTTTGTGCTCCTTCTCAGTCTTTTACGATAGATCAGAAGCAAGAAGATGGGCAGCAAGGTTCATAACCAAAGGGGGCAGAAAAATATATGTCATGTAAGCTGTGTGAACCTATAAACCTGGAGTAATAAAATACAGGAGACTGTAGGAGACTAACTTCCAGTGAAAGCAAAACAGAGAGAACAACATGGACAGCCTCATTCAATTAAACTGTCTGAATTTTCTGGTTATATGTAAGACAGTCATCTTTTCTAGCAAGACAAAAAAAAAAGACTTTTTTAGTTGAGCTTTCAAATTGCCATTTTTACCCCATCTTTTCTTACACAGAAAAATAAGGTGGCAAGTAAAATGACAAGTAACTAAAAACAGTAATTCCATTTTTTTGTTTCAAAAACAATGGTTAATCCATCTGGCTCAGACCGAATTCATTTTTCTTGTGTTGCAGAGAGCCACAGAGCATCAGCACCCCCCACAAGCAGCGGAATCCAGGCTAGTGCAGCATGCAGAGAACACGCCAGAGACCAAGCCAAAATAGCCACAGCCAGGTGCTTCTTCTCTAAATCCTTTATGCATTATACTTACCCAGCATTTCCCATGCCCAGTGTTGGACGTTCAAGCAGCTCCATACACAAACATCTGCTGCTGCATGCTCACTACCCACACGCCACCTAAGAGCCTTCACTCCTCTCAGCTTCTGACATTTTCAACCACTCATGAAGAACTGAAGGGGTCATTGTGGTCATAAAAACACTTACTGATCATTTAGAAACATAAAAATAGGTATTTTTCCATGATGCGTTCAACTGCATTGATCTCTACAAGTGGCAGCATTCTTACCATGGCTTACAATAGTAAGCCATGAAATAATGGATAGATGTATTATCAAGATTATGACACAGCCCTTTCACTCTATCAGATCCTGTGTAACTGCAAAGAGAAAACTTTTTTTTCTTGCAATGTCTATGAAAGTACTTTAGAGATAATATATTTGTGCTTCTTGACAGGCTTCTCTTTTTCCTTCACAGCAACAAATACTTTTACTCAACTAATGATGTATTACCAGCAAGTGATTTCAACTCAATTACTTCTTGCCTCTAAAACCAGTGAGAACAAAGTTATAAACATTTCAAATATGCACTAATTTGAGTACAATGATCCAGCATGCTATCTTGAGCTGCCAACACATATGGCTTCAATAATAACTAATGACATTTCAAAAGCCTAAAGCAATCACCACAGAACATTTCATGGGTTATGTCACCTTTGATTCACTTTAAGCAACGTTCCATTAGAAGGATAGATTGATCATTAATTGCTGCCCTTCGACAAGGTAAATAAGCACTTGAAACTGGATATAACACACTGGCAGACTAGTCTGACTTGTGTGGATTTTCAACACAGTTAAATGACCAAGGCCATGATTTTCAAAAGCATCCAGTAACTGCTCTTACGCAAAAGTTAAAACTGTTTTAAGAACTAGACTCCCTCAGCTAATATTCAATTCTCATTGTTGTGCTGATTATTTGTAACCTGTATCACAGTTAAAACCTACAGTGCAATAAGAAAGCTAAAAAAGTCAAATAGAAAGGATCAAATCTGTAACTGTCTGTTAACATAATCCATGCAAGCAGAAGTTCTGTTCTGTACAATCAATTGTATTTTCCTCACCAAAAGATTCACCAGCAGCATCATTCCTACCACTGTGTCACCGATGCACACAGGAGAAAGGAATTTTTTCATTATTCACAAATAAACTCAGAATCCAGTAAAATAAGAAAAAAAAATCAACAGGTAACAAAAAGTTAGTTTAAAGTTGAAAAAATGCCTGTATTATTATGGAGAGTCAAATCTGACTATAGAGCAAATTACTGGGGCCAGATGCAATTTTGCATGCACAGATGTAGATTTCATATCCACAGACAGGTGCACATTCAAATTACATGCAAATGTGCATTGTGCTTATTGCTTTCTGACCATTCCCTCCTTCCTGCCCACTGGTCCTTCTTTGGAACTATCTGATTAGAGACTACAGATCATCTTAGCCCACAACCGCAAACCTGTCTGTAGCAAGAACCTCTGTTTACCAGCCTACGGAAGTCTGTGCAGATAATCTCCTCCAGAAAGCCAAAATGCTCACTACTGAGAAAAAGTTTTATTTCAGAAAAGCTGTAAGAAGTGATCATTTCTCACAATACTGCACAAAATGCAGACATCCAAGGTGGGAATTCTATTTTTAACTATTTAAAAGATAATTAAATAAGGAATAGACTAGAAAATTTCTTTGCAATTGTTTATTTTTATTTTCCTGTACAGTGAATAAGACAAAGTGTTTAATGCTCTTTAGTGCAATGATAATACACATATCAGTCCTCAACATCAGTCAAAATCATTCCAACTTGCAAACTGGCCTATATTGTGTTAAATCTCTTAAATACAGGCCAGTGTCTTTTTTGATCTAAAGTCTTTACAATCACTAACGTGAAAGGAAATCGCCGCTCTGAAGTGGATGTCTCAGAAAAAAAGTCTGGGCGAGGACAAATCACTAGTACCTCGGGCTGCCTACTGGGTGTAAGAACCAAGGAGCCCAAGCCAACCCTGCCACGCCACATCAGTCTCCTCCTCCCTTCCCCCTGAACTACAGCTGTGTTTGTGAGGAAAGCACTTGTTTTCACCCAAAAGCCCGCACAACCAAAACAATGGAATCATCTCATCCTGAATGAAACTAGTTGTATTTATGAAAAGCAGAAAGAAAGAAAGAAAGAAGGAAAGAAGGAACGAAAGAAAGAAGGAAAGAAGGAACGAAAGAAAGAAGGAAAGAAAGAACGAAAGAAAGAACGAAAGAACGAAAGAAAGAAAGAACGAAAGAACTGTACTGTTAGGAGGATTTTTTTAAACAGAAAGTCTTCATACTAGTATTAAAAAAAAAAAAAAAAGTAAAAAAATAATTCTGCCAGTGATTACTTCTGCCAAACTGGAAAAAATCCTTCTGGTTAAAATGAAATATGCATAAATACACAGGAGTGACAAAAGACTATTTTTTTTTTTTTTGCTTTCAGAGCACTGTAATTTTACTTAAATGGTAGGTGTTCTTTCTAAACAGAATGGCATTTCAAAGAGACATCCAATCCTGTATTTCAAATGCAGCAGTCATCTCTGAAACATGGTCTTTAAGAAAATTTCAAAATACCAAGAAGCAAATTAGTGAAAAAAAAATTATTAACTGTATTTTGAATAAAAACATAATCATCAGGAAACAAATGCACCTATAGAGCTTCCCCTCTCCCTACCTACTTTCTCCTTCCTCCAAGGTCTGTGCCTGCACAAAGATATAAGAAGCCACTAAACCACAGAGTCCCACGCCTGCCAACCACAATGACTAAATAACTCACCAGGCACTAGAGCTATTTTATATCAATGCCTTCCCTAGAGATTTGGAATCAAATAAAAAGGTGTAAAGTGATCACTCAAATTAAATGAGAACATTTTAAAAAATCTAGTTCTTTTAGCAATTACTTATTCTTTACTGAAAACATTGAGTTCATGTCTTTAAACTAGCATACAAAGCATTTTTGACAGTGGGCTGAGTAGATCATCAGGTCAGAGGGTTTTTTCCCCCGGATGATAAAAACAGCAAAGTTGCTATATAGATCGTTTTTACCAATTTGAATCTGATTGTTTACCCTTCACAACTAACTATGATTAGAGAGAGATGAATAAGGAGGGAATATAGGAATTTAAATAACAAGAACAGCAAGTTTAGTCAATGCCAGTGAATGACTGTGATGAAAGGAGAACAGGGCACAAAATTCCTTCAACATCAGTTCCAGAATCACAGTGAAGGATAATCTGGGTCTCATACCCAGCAACTAATTCAATCTCTCCTACTCTTAGAAAAAAGCAGAGAGGAGCATTTTAGACTGTCTCCCAACCAGGGTTCTTTGCAAGGCCTGAGAGTGAAAACAGGACATATACTTCACATTTATATCCACAATTACAGTGTATCAAGGGCAGTTCAAATTCAAACACTTCTTAGGTTGTTATTTTTATTTAGCCATTTCAAATGTGTCATCCTTACTCTTCTACATATCAGTCACTTCTTTTATCCATTGCTACCTAGTTAAACGGATAATATGCCCTTTCAGCATTAGAAGACAAAAAAAAACTTTTTTTTTTTTTAATACAGTGAAAAAATCCTAGCACACTACACCTGACTAAGTGAAGATATCTTTTATAAGGCTTTTAGCAAAGATGCTGCAAATATCCTAGGAACGGGTGAGATAGAAAAGTGGAAGACAATCTAGTGGTGTCACAGAATTGCTCAAAGGAAAACAAAATGATAGCCTAGAAAACAGGACAGGCACATGTATAGAATAAACCCAAAGACTTCCAGCACCTGCACCCTGATGCCTGATAGGAGCCATCTACAACTCTTCTTCCTAACACTAAGATCTTTTTTTTAATTTTTATAAAAATTGTTAGAAAATGCAGTGGAAAATTATGTTTCACTATGGTCCTGCTGTCATCTAAACACTTCACATGCACGACCAGTACAACTCCTAGCCCTCAATCATGTTAGAAAATACTGATGGCAAATTTATTTAGAATGGCAATGTAAAAAAGAGGAGCACATCATGCTGAGCAACGCTTCTCACCCTCTTTTGAACTCACCATAAACTCTTTCAGAAACAACTTTTATGTTCACAATTACTCACTAAATTAGACATCAACACTTTGCCTCATCATATCCTGCAGATGCCACCCTGCTACATTGTTAAACATGGGCTGTCTGATCTCACACGCACCAGAAACTGTATCACAATAGAAAGTTTGTACTAGTTTTCAGAAGTAAACCAGCAAAGATGATTCTCCTGAAATCAAAAGATTTGTGCTAATTTATAGCAAAGCAGACACCAGATAGAAACATCTTCAAGACACTGCACATAAGGATACAAGGTCAGATTTCAAATTTGATATTGGAACTTACAGACTTTTACCAAGAAGTACAATGTTATATTTAATCTTAACCAACTATAAAATGTAAGCATAACATGGATGTGTGTCCCTAAAGAAAACCTACACCTGAGGTTCTGGGCATATTCAATAGAAGAGGAATCTATTTGTACCATGGTACAAAGCACTGGTACAATGCACAATCCCTACACTCCACTGTCAGTCAATAAATATATGAAAAAATAAATTGTGTGGAAAGATAACTAATATGATGAGGGAAATGTGTAGTGTATCTTATAAGAAGAGACTAAGCTTTGTTTGGTTAATCTGGCTAAATGATCCTGAAGAGAAGGAAAAGAACAAGCAAAACCAAGACCAAGACACAGCCCAGCAGAAGCAAGCCTAGGAACAGAGTCAGGTTGCATTAAGAGGACTCCTTAGCTTCAAAGAAATTTATCCTTTGGATAGCTTTTCCAACTAAAGTCCCAGTGGCAGAATGCCAAATCTTTTTAAAAGTCAAGTTTGGCAATTTTATGACACAAGATATGACTGTCTGCAAAAGCAGACGATAACACAGATCCTTTTCAGTCCTAGAATCCTATTTGAATGTAAAGGAAATACCATGACAATTCTGCTACTAATCTTACCAAAATACTAATTTATTACTAATCTGTTAATTAGTTTTATCCTCTTAGAAGCAGGCATAAGGAATAAGCTGCAGAGGCAATGCAAAAAATCTTTTGAACTAAGTCAATATTAAAGCTGAAATCTGCTGAAATCTCCCAGAGGGAAGTTTTCACAAAGTTTTTACTATCATGTTGTAAATACTGTAGTAAGCATTCATTTCTGCTAATGTGCAAATATTTTAATACACAAGGTAAATAAGATAATTTAAATAATGCAAAGATTTTCCTCCAAAAAGTTCTTAAAGATTAACAGAAACATGAAGCCAAACTCACTGATTCTATTTTCATCAGCCCAGGTATTTTTTCCTATTGAACCAGGAATTTTTTGTAACCTCTTCCTGTAACATAATAACCTGTAGTATAGAACCTGGGTTACTACAATGGCTCTCTGTTGTTATAATATCTATATAAATTATTAAAATTTAGTTTCAAAATTTTCATAACACACTACCTCTGTTGTATTAACTGTCCAAGTGAGTGTTTCCACATATGGATGATTCGTTTCTGAGGTGCTGTCTCACAGGTACGCTGCTTGGAATTACTCTAGACTGACCTATCAGCACTAAAAAAAAAGGAGCTCCTGGCTAAAAGGGAAAAAATAAAGTATTACTGCAGCTGTGATGATATAGGAATACAATCCTCAACACTGCACAAGCAATAACTATCTGACTTCCTTTCTTTCTTAAAGACGCTAACAAACTTACCACCACTCCCCTTTCTAATATTTCTCTCTGCAACACAGGTTCCAACCTCCTTTTCACTGAAACTGTAATATGGTTTAACGTAACTAAGAAAAGTTCAGAGCAACTGTTGTCAGCTGCACTTAGCTGTGGAGCCACTGCTGAGCCGCCACTTCTGCTTTGGCCCCAGAGAATGACTGGCATGTCCAAACACATCAGGTAATGCAAAAACTGTTAACTCTTCTTGCACTAGAAGTCGAAGTCCACAGTTTTAAAAATATTCTGTTTTTTTTTTTTTTTGTAATTTTTAACGAAACTGAACATAAATCTTTCATCATGATTTGTACTTCTTTTCATTGAACATTACACTTTCTTCCCTTCTGCCTACAGCCATCCTACAACAGAGCCTACCTCCACCTGCCTTCAATAGTTCTTTCCAATAAATCTTCACTGCTATCACTGCCCTCCATACCTTCTGTGGTGTTTCAAATAACTTTCAAATTGTCATCATCTCCTGCTTTTAATTTTACACTCTCCTAGTCTGACAGTACTTTAGCCTTACAGCTTTTTCAGTGTGGCTTGGGCTGGATATTGTAATTTCCCATACCTATGTGCAAGTGCTACAAGATTTTTTTCTGATTAATGCTTTGTTCCTTCTTCTGCATTCTTCACAGGAGAAGTGACTTCATCTGCTTGTATATTTTTAATAAATTTCATTATTTTATAATTTTAATAATTTATTTCATTTTTAAAATAATTTAATTTGTTTATATTCAATTATTTTCACAACTTCATACCTTGCGTCTCCAGCAAGTCCTCTGACAACTCCTCCCATGTGCTTATCAATTTTAATCTAAAAAGACTCAAAGTAAAAAACTAATACAAGCAATTTTATTGGAACTGAGGGCTGATGGGGCTGCATCACCACCCTTGGTCATAAGTATTTGCAGAATCAGGTCTTGATTTTTTTACTTGAAAAATGCCCATATTGTTAAAAATGATCTAGTGTTTATTTTTAAAAATACAGTTATCTGCTTTAACGTATTTATCACTGTCTTCTAAAATGGTCATACCAAAGTTTTAGAAAGAGACCACAATAGCAATAACATTTCCTGCATTTACAATACAATCAATGCAAGTACAACAGTTTAACAATACCAGTGCATAGAAGCAAGCAGAATTTTGTCACTCCTTAAGCAGAAACAATAAGGGGTATCAATCTTTTTCCTGTTTTTAAACTTTCTTATACGAAATTCAGTTAATACTCTTTAGCACCTCAAGCTAGAGGTTGCAGTAGCATCACATAGCTTTTGATCGCCTTCTGATTTAATGGTATATATGCCTGCTAAATCCATGTGACACAACACCTAATACTTGTTGCCAGAAATTCTTTCCCATGGCAACTTCACTCTTTAAGCAAGCAAAAGGAAAAGTAGTGATGAATTTAAGTCTAAGAAAATCTAAGAAAATGAAAACAAAACCCAAAGTTTTAATTTCTATAAAGTCAAATTTTCCTTTTCTCCTCTAAATTAATATGATCTCTAGCACATCAGTGGTACAGTTTAACAAATATTAATTTTGCCTTCGTTTAGTACATATTTGTACATATTTGGCACCACCAGGAGAAAACAACCCGAGCGGAAACCATTGTCATGTGAAGTCTTCCCTCTTTTTGTCTCCTACTCCTCAGAACCAACTTACCACACCAACAAGGGAACAGAGCAATTAATACAACTGATGTATGCCGTCACAGAAAGGAGTCTACTGACACTATATCTAGTAATTTAAACATCAGCAGTTACAAAGAGTTTTAGGAAAAGTAAAAATCATTTATTCAGAACTTAAGCTCAGTAACTACCTGCCTTTCCCTTACAGAGCTAAATACCCAGTGGGTGTTCCACACACAGTTACTCTTGACTGTATTCAACAGCAAACACTCCCAGCAGAATATCTGCTGTAAGTTTTAATATCACTTCAGCCCTCTCTTGAGGTTGAGAAAACATAAGTACATGTGTGTGCATATACATAGTGTACATCTATACACAGTGTGCATCTATGCGTATTTATGCATCTATTTATGTCTATATGTATGTATACACAATAAAAATAAACCAATGCTTAATATTGGTAAACTGAGTGGGGGACGAATTAAGGAGATTACAGTATCAAAGGGCTAATACTTTCCTTTAGTAAACCATCACACATACAAAATGTTAATTCATTACTGCACCTGAAATGTGCAGTAATGTGAAGAAGAAATTACATTTGTTATCCCAATTAGGACAAGTGCAAGTGAAATAGAAATGTTTTTCCACACAAAATGAAGTATACCTATAAACTTTCTTTATTAATAATCCATAACATATCAACATAACTGTGGCTGGAACCTCTATGCTGAGAGGGAAACAGTATATTTAGAGACTAAGGAGCTTTGAAGACCCTAAGAAATGAAAAACACACCTGATATTTGCACCCGATTGACCAGTAGTACCAAAATACTGCCTGAAAATATTTTTCCTTATTTTGTTTCACTGACAACCACAGCAATATGGGACACTAAATAATGACTGTGTGCATCAGTATGCTGGAGTAGTTATGTTACACTCTGACTAAATAGATATTCAAAGATATTTTTAAAGGGGAAAAAAAATGAAAGTATAAATACTCCTCATATATTTTCTTTCCCTGAGCCCCATATTCACCATGCTTTCCATCGAATATTTATATATCCATCATTCCTCTGCCTAATCACATCAGTGAACACTTCTAACAACTTTAGAAACTAAATATGCCTTCCATGTTAATAAAGTTTTTATAGAAAAATACCAGATGACAAGATTGAGCAGAAACAGATTTAAGCTAGGCAGTACTCTGGCAAACAACATCATTGCTAAGGTTTATTTCAAATTTTAACACTGAAGTAGAATTAATATTCTGAGGATGCAATTCTTGGAAGCTTTCCTTTCTGTAGATTTGAAAAATTCAAATAACAAAAAACAGTGATTATCTACTTCTGCAGATGAGGAAACAAATGAAGAAAGGTAAGAACATGAAGGAAATGGCAAAAGTTTTTGATAAAAAAAAAAAAAAGTAGTGCCCTATGATGCCTTATTAGGCAACTTGAAAAATATTGTCCATCAGGTTAACCTGATCACAAATGCATGAAGCACATGTGCTATTTAACATTAATATCCTGAGTTTAGAGACAGCATTACCTGTGCCAGACTGTGTCAAAAGGCTTCCGCTAAGTCCTACAACAGAAAGCAGTTTCCATTTCAGAGTTCTGGCATGCAGAGGCCAGCACTGAGTCTGCTAACCAGAACTGTCCTAGAAGAACAAGTCATCAGTTTGAATTACTGTTTTCAAACCTGGAATACAAGATAGCATGTGAAATGGGTTTTCCCAGTCCAACCCTCCTGAGACAGCTGCATCTAGAGACTCAGTTTGCAATCTGATATGGTGATTGATGCCTAGGTCCACTACTTCACTTGACAGCAACATAAAAATTTCCATTAGATGAAAATGTAAGTGTCAAGAACTTTGAGCAGAAAGGTTGAAACAAGTAGCCACAAGAGCAGAAGGAGGGAGCAGTAGCAGGGTCCTGCCTAGGAGATCTGTGCAGCTCCACTGCAACTTGCAGCTTAGACTTGAGGAGAAGGAAGAGAGGGTAAGGGTCCAATCAACCACAGGACACTGGAGGAAAGGACCTTCTCCTGTTGATCTCTCCCTGCTGTGTGAAAGAGCATCACACTAATGGCATTTCCTGTTGTCTCTTGCTTGCCATGTCTTTGTAACCAAGCCATCCTCTGCATTGTACAGCCCACATTTCTGATGCCACAACAGTGATCAGTAGGAAGGAGAAAGGCAAAGTTCTTGGGAAAGCACTGGTGTTATCTGGGCACGCTATTTTGCGCATGACTCATCTACTGGCTGCCAGAGTTCACAATATCAGTCAATATACATCTTGTAAATCCAGTCCTTTTTCACCTGTCCCACCCACCAAAGGAAGGGCCCACACAAAGTCACTAAAGCTATGCTTCCACAAATGCCGAACACTTGCAGAGCTAGATCACCATTATATCATACTATTATATCAAGAAAACTATTCCAACTCTAAAGCCATGTAAGAGCACATGTTCCAAGCCAACACTGTCCAAAGACAACACATCATGTCCTTCTATAATATAAAGTTTCTACGGTGATTTATGCTGCTTGACCAGAGTCATCTATTGGCAGCATAACTGAGATATGACAAGAGAACACTGAGGCCTTCTGGGACCCCTTTGGAAGGCTGGACTATGCAGAGTGCATCTGATACAGGCAGGGCCACATCCATGCTGCATCTAGAGTTCTACCTCTACTTATTAACTCTATTCTTCACTTGCCCTCCTAAGGGAGCTATTTTACGACACATAGTGTGAACAATCAGTGAGAGGACAATCGCATGAAACATGGAAAACACCAACCCAGAATCATTCAGGTTGGAAGAGACCTTTGGATCACATCTAGTCCAATTTCCTGCTCAAAGCATGATGGTATTGACACACCCTCGAATTACCATCCTTGGTCCAAAACAAATGCAATAAAACTACGCATTACCATGCATTCAGAGACTTTCAAAATAAAAATCTAGCGTCTTTCCTTGGTCCAAACCAAATGCAATAAAACTACGCATTACCATGCATTCAGAGACTTTCAAAACAAAAATCTAGCGTCTTTTTAACATGCACTTTAAGACAAGACAATGACATATTTGCATAATATCAGATTTCACTCTAAGCCATTGTTCCATTATTAAACATTTCTGTTTGCATAGGTAGCTGGGTAATGCATTTCTTACACCTTTTAAGTTTTATGTTGATGAAACAGATTACATATCACAGCTGCAAAAAAAAAATCTTTTTAGCAACAAATTGCTAAAATATTAATGAAGCGCTGTGTAAAATGTTAAGTAACTTGAAAAGTTTTAATAAATATTCATGTTGGACAATCCCCTGCCACAACAAAAAGAAAAAAACATAAATATGCTTTCAGCATAAAACAATCATTAATTTCAAGTGGTACTTAATTAGTGAGTCTGGAACAAATTTACATAAATCCTTATTACAACATAGAGCACATGTATTTCAACCTTTTAAGTAAAGCTAACTGTGGGTAGATTCAAGGCTTGACCATTCTGTGTTAGCCAATAGGTTAATGTTTTTTCTCCTCTTTTCTGAAATCCGAGTCTTCTGACAGTGTATCTTCTGCAAAGACTCATAATCCTTTCTAGCAAAACCAGCTATACGCTGTCAGAAAATTGCCAGTGAATTAAAAACCTTTTAACAACTCGTGATGATTTTTTTATTTGCAATTTTCACAAAGTTCACATTTAAAAAGCTGTTGTCGTGTTATGGAATTCCCAAGTGCTACTCCCTCACCCAGGATAATTTACCACAACAGGTTTGGATTTATGGCCACACAGCACAACATTCAAGTTTATATCCACTAGTGTTACTAGACAGGGAAGTCACAGACATGCCCTATGTTCTAATATCTTAAGCATTTTATTACACAATGTTCACAATAATTTTAAGTATGTGAGAGGAAACCTGTCCTGCCTTCTCATTCCTATATCTACTGTGGCCTGCAACATCAGGCCACTATTTCCATCTTCCCCAGTGTTTTCCTTCTTACTAGACCACTTCCAATTCAGTAACAACTATGTGCAGCTGCTCCTGGCTAATTTAACATCAAATGCTGCATTGTAACGCAGTTCACCAGAACAGCACTCATCTCCATAGCTTATATCATGTCATGTCCACATCTTCGTCCCTGCAGCGATCCCACAGGACTACTGCTACTACGTTCCTCAACCAACCAAGTGTTCTAGCAAGCAGTTTCTGTACTGTATTCTGAAGACAATATGTGCCTATGTGATAAATACCATTAAGTTCTACTTTTAGTTTCCAGATGTTTCAATTTGAGTTATCTTCGTGATCCCACCCCATATTGTGGGTATCCTTGAATTATTTCAGGAGGAGATAGACTAATATTAAAGGGTAGCATCATTCCAAATGCAAGCATAGAGAAGAAGCACTAAAACCTACAGCATGGCTCTTCCACCTTTGCTGATCCATAGCCAGCAAAGGTCCACCTGGGGCTAATAAACAGTTGGCAATATAATAAACTGCCTGTGAGTTGACATGTAATGGAAGTTGCCCTTACTTTAACTCCAACATTGCAAGAAGGGGCATAATGCTGCACTTGCTTTGGATACCCTTAACATATTGTCCCAAGACATTATTTTTATATAAGACTCTTACATATGAAGTAAAAAGAGCTTATTGCATTAATCTTTATTTTGAAGTATACATATTGCTAATTACTTAAATAATTCATTTATTACTGTGTGACAAAAAAAAAAGTTTCATCTTTAGTGAAGGTATCAGGGAAAAAAACAACAATAAAAAACAACTAAATATACCCAAATCAAACAAAAAAAAGCAATATAAATCTCATCTTTATATTTCCTAAAATTGTTCGGGATTTTTCACTTGCTTCTTTTTTTTCTTCTTCTTCTAATGTCTCAACAATTGTCTCAAGATAGCAAAGCTTTACAATAAAACCAAATTTTCTAATTTACTGTAAGCTCTCACTGGGTGAGTGGCTAGCTTACTGCCTGTACTTTGTCCTATAATAAACTGCCTCAAAATTTTGTCATTTGTTTCCTCATAAAATTTTCCATTTCTCAACTGGCACCAAGGACAGCCCAAAATTTCACGAACTGTTTGCCAGATTTTGTACACAAAATCCCATCTTCACTGACATAGGTTTATATTGACTTATTTTCACCTCCTGTACAGCTATGCAGATTCTGCTATAAATGTAAATGTATCTTGTGACAGTTTTACACTTTGGCAGATTGCAAATGCTGTCAGATTAAAGTTGGTGTCTTTATTAAAGTAAATAAACTATATGCAATAACTCCACTACAGGAAATGGTAGTGGGTATGAATGCCCACATTAGTACTTGATGCTGAAGTTCTCAGCAGCTGAGCATTCATGCCTAAAGGTTAGGTGTTGCTGCTCATCATGTTATAACTGTTTTACACAAAGCAGTGACATATTTGACTTTTGCTTTTATCTCTTTTTTAGTCCCTGTATAAAGGCTCCCGTAGCTCCCTGTCAGATCCACAAAGCAGAGCTGGGGGGGGAGTACAGTATAAAAAAATTCCATTCACACAAGGGCAGGAAGCGGTACTAGGATCATAAGCAAGCTATTCAGGGGCTCATTCTTCTTTCTTTTAATACCGAATGCATTGTTAGCCCATAGCTGAAGCTCTGAGATTACTCTTGCAGCCTGGCAAATTTTGTATCAGCTCAGATTCTAATTAAGATTATGACAGAAATATGTATAGCAATAGACAGGAGGCAATGAAATCTCCTGTGACAGGCCCAAAGTACTACCTCTTCAGTGGGTTAAAGGCAATAAAAACACAGAGAAGAAACATATATGTGTGTGTATATATACAAATGCCAAACATCTTTGGTGACAGTTTTCTATTATCTATTTACTTAATGTCAAGGAAAGTTGTATGCAACCACTTCAAGTTGGTGCTTAAATGTGGGTGCTATGAACACATTCCACACGCTTATCACTGATACACTCTGCCTTTAACTTTTACCTTCAGCAAATGCTGAGGAAAGTTCCTAGAATTAACTGGGAGTAAAGCAAGTCTGCAGACCTAGAACATGGACAGATGGATGAGTGTATTCAGAAATGTTTCCTATACTTGCTAGTTCCAGAAATGGTTGTATTGGCACATAGCTGTGCCTGAGGAGAGAACCACATATAAAAAACTTTAGACCAGCAATTATCCAAGAAGGCCACATTAAGAAAAAAGAGAGTTGTGAGTACTTGGGGTTTGGAAGGAAAGGGGGAGAAATCAGTATTCCCAAATGGTTTGCCTTCATGCCTCTTATCCCCCCTACTTCCGTTTTGTTTTGTTTTCCAGCACCTAATATGGCTTATGTCTCAGACAAAAATAAAACATCTATTGTCAGAGCTCTTCACTTGCTTGTGCTTCGGATATCTCTATACTAACTTAGCATTTCTTACCATCTTATTCTCATCCCTGCACAGCTCTCTTCCTTTCTGCTTCTAATTCTCAGATTTCTTTTAAACTGTTGCCCTCCCTGACCGGGTTCCTATCATTTTACCTCACTTAGTGTCTCTTGAAATCCTTTTTTGCCTGTTCTCCACAAAAGACTGTGGCAGATGAAATAGCCAAGCTCCAGATGCAGGTAGGTCCTCATACTATTAGTAGGCTCTTGAATCCCAACACCGTTTCACCAGAGTTGCAGCACCACCACAGCTTCCACAGGCAACAAAGCTTTCTGTATTTTCTTTTTGTATTTCTACTAAGCAGAACCAATCATTAGAATGAAGTCTCACATGTATTTAGACTGAAGACACTTCTAGTCAACCACTTAAATTCTTCTCACAGAAGAATTCTGTTGTAATTAATGTGAGAAAAATTTCATCTACAAAATATTATGCTATTACAAAAAGATTGTTCTACTGCTTACGTGTTCCTCTTATCCCACAACAGTTAAGGATCAGTCTATTAAGGGAGCTCAATGAAAGTCACAAAACTTTTTGTAACATAAGATAATTGCAAATGGTGCAGTTTTTAAACAGGTGCCAAACAACACCACTCCACTGAAACACAAACCAGTTTTCATAATAGGGCCAGCCTACCTTAACATACACCTCCCTACAAACTGCAGTTTTGTTCTATATCACAAACATCTGGCTACTGCCATTCTCAGGCAAGGAACTGTAAATCTAATTTTGTTAAAAAATATATGGTTCAATGTTCTGATAAAATCAGATGAGATTATATCAAATTAGAGATAAATCTACATTTGGTCCAGACACTAGTCTTGAAGCTGTACACCTAGGAAAACCAGATGTGACCTGTATGAAAACATTAACTTTCTAAGAACACATTAATTTTAATGTCAGTGTTCAGATAGAGCTACAATTACCATCCACATTAATTCACTCCAAGACAAAGACTGGAGAAGAGGGAAGAACTGGATGAAGTCACTAACAGGAGGACTTTGTCATTGCTTTAATCAAATAAATTCTCCAATAGAATTGGAAAGAAATCAGATTTTACTCTATTCAGTTTTACAAATTCTCAAATATTCTCCCCTTCTGCTGCAGAAAGAATAAACCAAAACTCTTGCAGTTTTACAGTATGAAAAATACATTTCACAGCCAACAGCTACCCTTTCCTAGAGTACGAGAGTCCATGTTTTGACCCCAGAGGCCCCCAATTCAAATCACAAATTTCAATTTATTACTATATTCCCACAGTTATTCTGCACTGTAATTCCTTCTTGTTGGGCACAATATAATTCTTGCCTGTTTTCCCTTAAAAAAAAAACAAAAAACAAAAAACAACCCCCACACACAAAAACCAAAAAACCTACAACCCACAACTCTGTCTAAATCAGTGTAAAAATATCCTTAAAAACAGATATTAGAGTGAAAAACCATCTGCCAATTATGGCACAATAACAGTTTGTATTGATAACTGCAAATAAC
The DNA here is from genome assembly GCA_013399115.1 of Anseranas semipalmata. Taxonomy (NCBI): domain Eukaryota; kingdom Metazoa; phylum Chordata; class Aves; order Anseriformes; family Anseranatidae; genus Anseranas; species Anseranas semipalmata. The sequence goes on along the minus strand of VXAA01004139.1, from coordinate 17,949 downwards.
AGTTCTGCTTTTGGGTCATTTTTCACACATTTTGATGGCTTCTATCACACACACTGGCAGGCTCGAAAGTTGAAAGGTATGATAGCAAAGCTTCAGCGAAAGCAGAGCCATCTTTCATTCTGCAGTTTTTAGGCCCACTAGAAACAATAATAAATCTCCTCCACTAGGTTGCTCTACTAAGCACAAAACCGCAAGAAATTTTAGTGAGATCCTGCTAGCCTCAAAGTCATCTTTAGGTACAAAAATTTTAAGCAAGTGTGAATATGAGAGAAGAGGTTTGGGTTTTTGTTCTTACCAGTAACTTCATTTGCAGTTTAACTTCATTAAGAGCTTATGAAGAAGGCTTAACTATACTGCCATCCATTTGTTGGCAAAAGGGTTGGCAAAACAGTTCTTGAACTGAATGTAACACTAATTTTAATTATTTTAACTTCAATACTAAATTTCATGGATAATTAAAAATGATCATGCAATAGTTACCAGATTTTGGACTAAGTTTACTATTCATGCTGAAACAACATTGAAAACCTTATTTAAATGAAAAATGTCAGTAAGAAATCTTTCACACTTCAAAACGGTGACACTAGCCAATAGCTAGATTTTCTTAAAGAAAAAGCCTATTCAGTTTGTACAGAATCACTCTTTGCAGTCTATAATCTGAAATAAGTATGTACTATAAAAAACAAGAAGCCAGGAAATTCTGAACTGGACACAAACTGCATAGAATAAATGAATAATTCTTTGTCTTCTCTACCCACAACTCGCACTGATTTAGTGTCATAATCTCTATTTATGCTAAATGGTGATACTAGTAATCAGCAATTGTGAACCAGTGCTCAAAACCAACTCAGTGACCTCAATTATTTCTGTATTTAAGGACCAAGCATACTTTACACTAAACCCACCAGCATCTAGCTCCTGAAATACACTCACAGTCTCTTTTGTCCTGTCACTACAGAAAGTGATCCAGTTTTCTGGATGAAAGATTTGAATAAATAATGCAGAGTTATTTTACACAAAGTATTCATTACACTCAAGATGAAGAACTCAGTCAGTAGCATATCAAATTTAGTAACTTCAACTACTAGCACAATGGCTTTATTAGCAACGTCTTTTTATCCCCATAAATTTAAGGGTGCAATCTGGTATTGTATCCTGACAGACATCTGTCCAACTTGAATACTGGTCATGTAGTTTGCACTTTAATGTGAAAATAAGATAATTTATAATGGGATTCCTTCTGAAAATTTCAGTTTCACTGCAATCATTAATTTTAAAAATAACTAATGTTTCTCCTTTAAAAGAACTGCTGTAACATTGACAATCCTTCAGTAAACAAATAAGAGAGCAAATAAGATCACTCCACTGAAAAAGGATACCGTAATGCCTTATCTTTCAAAAAATTACCCTAAGTAGACAAAAGTGAGGAAAAATTTAGCCATGACAAGATTCAGTACTGTCTAGTTAGCGTTACAGTTATATAGTTATTCTTCTAGAGAAAGTACGTGAAAATTTAACATTTGCACTATTACCTGTGTAGTAATGCCATTATTTTTTTCTTTTCCTTCAAAAGCCATTTGAACCTGAAAACACCAAGCACATTTCTCTGTACTAACACTTTTGTTACAAGATTAACGCTGAGCGGTGCAATACCAAATTTCTCACTGTTCTCCATGAGCAAACTTCCCAGCGTACCCTGCAAACAGTAATCAGAACATGCACAGTTGGAAGTCAGCGCTCAAGGCACTTCAGCAGTTTAATCAATCCATGTGCATTTTAAGTGAGTTATCTGCAACACGAATGGTGGTATATTCACAGCGGTGGTTACAGTGTTATTCTAAGCAAACAATAGAGAGCAAAAATGTTTTCATATTAGAGAAATGTGAGGTATGGAAAAAATAACTTTTTTTTTTTTTTTTAATTATTTAGGCAGGTATCAGAGGTCCACTGACACTTCTTTGCCTCCAGTTTCTCCATGCATTTAAATTTAACTCACGTTCTAAGCTGGATGTGAAGTTTTAGCCATCAGAAGCCCGTAACTACTACAAGTTATTAAGGCACTTGGTTTTATAGGTTGACTGTACAAATCTGATATATCCGTGTCATCAGTTCCAACAACTGCAGCAATTAAAATGCTGGACTGTGAAACAAATGGAGAACACCTTAGCTTTCTGATATTACATAATCTAAATTGGAAGCAGTGCACAAAAAAATTCACATTCACCATTTTTTTCTGTTCAGAGATTTTTTTTTTTTTTTGATAATTTGTAGTGTTCCAGATACCTAGGTGATAATCCTCCTAAGAAACTAATACAGGCAAAAATGTTAATAGTACTTACAGTTTCATACTCATATAGAAATCTTGTCATCAGAAAATAAAAATAAAATACACAAAATCTTATCAGCAATGATAAGAAACAATCAGCAATGATTTTAAAATCATATGATCAGTTAAATCAAATGAGCAAATAAAGCAATTCTTCATATTTTCTTTGTCACTATAGTAGGACAGAATTTTAATATATCACTGTTATTTGACTACTCTTTCAGGTTTACATACACTGGTTCTTTTCTGCCTGCAAGTCTGCTCTGTGACATGCAGCAAAAAAGGCAGAAAAGCACTGGCAGAAAAACAGTTAGTGCCAGGTTAAGACTAACAAATCTCTTAATCGCTCCTCTGGCAATGAAACTGATTAATAACCTGAACCTGCTGTGACTCTCATATATCTTTTCTCTTTTGTTCTTGTAAGTGTACAAATTTGAACAAAGTGTAAAAAAGTGAACAAATTTGGCCTAATTTTCATAATTTTCTTATTGCAATTAAAAAAAACAGCTAAAAATGGGCACCTGAAAGTCTTTGGAACCCATTATTTTTCTTGAAAAACAAAAGTCACTTCCACTAAATACAGAGAGATGTTCCAGGCAAATCTTGGTCAAGGGCCTTAGAAAATATGAGAATACACGCAACCGGTTTTAATACCTGATGCAGGGTTCAGTTCACTGTAGGACATGTAATTCTCCTAGGAAGAGCATGAAGAACTCACTCCTGTAGCCACAGCTGAAGGGAGTCATTTTTAAGCACTGCGTCTAGAAGGCTCAGTTTCAAGAAGCTCCAAGATCCATCAGTCAGTCAGTGGTTGTACTGCCAGGAATCCTGTTTGCTACGTAAATTCTTGTATTATGCAGTCAAATCCAGTGTGCTATATGACAGTATAGGGGACACAACTTCGGCAATTTTCACAGCAACTAGCTGCTTTCCTAGACACCCATCATCCCAGGATGGTAGCTTCTTCAGAGGTCATTCTGAGCAAAGCCGAACTGAAGTACTCTAAATTGGACTCTATTTAAGGCTATCTCCCTCCCATCACTATACAAAGAGCCTAGAATATTAGTTCAAGTATCTTGATTAGATAATGCACCCCATATCTCTATTTTCTGTTTACAGGCTACATTTTAGAATACAATTTTCAAATACAAGCAGAGGAATGCTACTTCTCCTGGATATCTTACACAGTAGCTGCATAAGCGTTACCTCAGGCTTATTATTTGACATAACACACAGAGTAAAATACAACATCCTCCCTCAATTTGAAGCGTACTAGAACCATCATGTTCTGTAGGAACCCACTCAACATCTGCTCTTATTCAGCAAGGCTGTAATGATGTAATAACATAATGCAGTCTCTTTTGACCATTTATGATGGAGGAGAGGTTCCCCAAGATACACTTATTAAACCGAACTAAGTCAGAAAATTAAACTATTACTGAATGGCCTCTCATTCTTGATTTTAAAAATTATTTTGTAACTCAATTGCAGTACAGATAAGTCCTACAATGAGAGAAAGGTCTGTATCACTTTGGACTGTTAGTAATGTCTTAGACATGCCACAAAATGCTGGTTTTGGTTAGCTTTAACCTGTGTATAGAACTTTCTAGAACTCTTTCTTGATTTCTCATTGAAGTATCTCTGCAATTTACTTATTTGGTTGGAGGCAAATGCCTTTCATCACAAAAGCTATTTAATAAACCTAAGTATTCCTTCAATCTAAGTATTAGAAGAAGAAAAGCACACAGCTTAGAACTAGATTTGCTTTAAGTTAGCTAAATCAAGTAATGCAGCAAGACATAGATCATGCAAGTACAGCTAATAAAATAAGAAAAACATTTTAATGCTACAATTTGAAATTAAAATAAACATACTTTATTTTTAAAGACTAACAATTACATGTTACAAATTATTCAATAAAAAGATATTTTTGTGAAAGTTACAATTACTAAATTAAAGCAAATTAAAAATACTGTTCCAACTGGCAGTGAAGCAACCTATCTGCCAAAACTGTAAAATTTTGAGTATCTAAACAAACAGAAAGAAGTTCTACTTAAAATTTAACTATGTGCATTATTGTCCAAAATTTGCTAATCAGTCCTTGGTGATAACAACTTGTACTGCCCTCCTAGCTAAACAAACAAACAAAAAAGGCCTCTGATTTAGATGCTCTTTGTTGACAGAATTCACATAAAGCTTTTATTTATAGACACACACACACACATATGTATATAAAATATTAATGAAGTAACAGTGTTACATGCAGACTTGCCTACTTTGTCTCTTTCACTTGTAAATACATTTTAAATGAGCTAATTGAGACAAGACATTTGCAACTGCTGTTGCTTTTTCTCCAGCTTTTATTCACAATTCAAATCTTAAAATAGCTAATCTACAGCATTCTGGGGATAATCTATGGATACTGTACTTAAAGTGCATTGTTTGAGCATCTGGAAAGCTAAAAATCTACTAATAGCCAATCCTCTAAACATATGATTAGAGAATAAAAATCTGTCTTAGCTCTGTTCACAGAAATGGCTTTAAACAATATATAATATATCCCAAATTGTACTTATTTCTGCTGAACACGTTTGTTTTTTTTGTTTTTTTTTTTTTTAAAGTGTTGATTTTACTTGATCTTAATTGAAATCTGGCCTGGAAAAGGACATCTACCTCATCAAACTAACTTACTGAAATTTTAAATTACTCCTCTTAAGAAACTATTTAAGAAAATTGATTTTTAAATATTAATTTAGATCCTGGAGATTGTATGATATCAGTCTGTCTTGGTAATGTCTTTGTGCGAGACTTGAATTAGATGCCATTAGAGGAGCACCAAAATATTAATTTCCAAGTATTAGCCTATAGCCAGTGGTAGTTTTAAGCACTATTATTATAACAAAAACAACACATTAGGGATAGCTTGTTTTAAGGTACGTTGTTTGGTGGTTTTTTTGTTTTTATTTAAGAAAAATTTATAATTTAATGTTTTATCCATTTTTATGTAATGTTACTGAAATTATTATGAAAAATTGGGTTAACACTGGAATACAGTTGGACAGAAAATATGTTCAGAATTCATAACAACAAGTTGACACATATTTTATTTAAATTTTGCTCACTGGGAAAGCCTCAAGAGATGCATATCTCATTTAAATGAGGACATTTGGATGACAATTGTAAAATTTGACTATGAAATATAATGACTAAGCGCTAAACTGCATGAACTTCCAGACATAATTATTCAACATGTCCCATACAGTGTAAGACAATGAAATGAGAATATACATTAATCAAGTTTATATACAATGATGGTGTGGTACAAATGACATCCAGCAAGTGCTATAAATAACATTCTGCAAACAGTACAGACTAAACTGCTCTATGGTCTACTATTTACTGCAAAATTTCTCAACTTATTTAAGAGTTCCTAGTCACTTGATACAACTCAACCCCCCTTCCCAGGAAGGTGACTACTTTAGAGGTCATTCGGAGCATTATAGCGAACTCTAATATCTTGTAATATCTAGAATGGAAAAGTAAACTGTCTTTTACAAAATCCAGTGCCAAATTACTGTTTCAAATGAGTATTACCATTGCTTGTTCCCCCATCCACAAAGGTTATTACAGTAGTGCATAAAGAACATTCCTCTCACAATTATTACAAGAAATGTATTTAATAGTTTATTCAATGACTAAATTCAACCATATACTTCCTATTCACTATATTTTCTCCCAAAAGATTGATAAAAAAGCCACCCCTGTACTCAGCTCTAAGCTGTGTATGTTTTTTCATCCTGTAATGAATCATTAGAAGAATCCTCAAAGTTCTATACAGTGTCATTGATGTTTTCATGTACAAGTAATTCATACCAGCCAAATGTATAAATTCTAGAACTTCATTTGCATGCATCTGTATGCATGTCTTTGCCTTAGAAAGAGAGAGGAAAAAAAAAAAAAAAACACTTCCTACCTACAATATTTTGGAAGTTTCAGTGGATAACTCCTTATTCTTATCAAGTAAGAGGAAAGATGATCAAACCAGAGAAAGGGCTTGACACGGTTTATAGTCTTCTCATTCTCCTTAAACATCATCCTTACTGAGCTATTGTACAGAGAACCACTTATCATAAAATTTGTTAAAAGTTGCATCATAGAAGTGCAACTGAATTCACTGGAATAGAGAAAAGAACTTGGACAGAGACATTTTATTTGCTAACTTACGGACTGATAAAAAAAATCATCAATTTCAGTAGAACAGGCAGTAGGATAGGACATCATCTATAAACAACTCATGGGCTGCACTAGCCCCAAAACTAACCACACAGTCTATGCTAGAACCATTGAACTCATCAGAAATATTAATTTTGCTCCTTCCCCAACTAGTCAGCAAAAAAGCAGGCTAAGAATTGGATTCTATTTCATCTTCTCTGTGAAGTGAGAAAAGTGTTCTGCAATCTTACCAGCAAATGAAGCCCTTAAAACATGGCAAAGAAATATTTAAAGTAAGGATATGTTACTACAGCTTGTAGAAGTGGATGTAACAACAGCCGTGACTAGTACACAGTTTCTAAGTCTTCTGACAGCCTCCCACCACCCTGCTTAGAGAGCTATATTTCTATGCCACTGGGATAGGAATCTGTTAATTGTAATTATATGTATTTTAGCTTATTGCAACTTGACATTACAATATGATCTCTGCAGACATGAAAGGAGTTAACTTCACACTAGGAAAAAAAAATTAAACCAGCCTCAGAAGAGCAGCTATAGTTTTGAAAGTCTTAGGAACTCTTTTTCATCTTTTCCTATGTATTTTGACTCTAAAACAGCGGTTCTTGGCTTTCATCATACCAATTCCATGTTACAATAAAAGAAAGCACTGAGGTCTTTATCCATCCAATCATAAGGGAAGGTAAAGGGGCTACCCATACTTAATAAATGTACAAACATGTTTTCAAAGGATACAAAAGAATTAGAAGACATGCTAACTGACTTGCTGACTGAAAGCTTGCTTGACTGTTTACATAAACCAGGGGTAAAAGGGGCCAATCAATCTCTTAATTTATGACTAAGCTTTCCTTCAAATTCAGTGGCAGCTGGTTATATTCCCTCTGGAGATGAAACACCTGAAATAGGCATGATTTTCAGGTTGACCTGTAGTATAATTTTGTGGACCAATGCTGCAGTTTACCTCATTTCTTTTTAAACACACAAATATGCTCATGATTAAGGTTATCTGCTAAGAAGCTGTGAAATTAGCATACTTAGTTTCCACTGAAAACATTAATATGCAAATTGATGAATATCAAATGAGAAAAATAATAGAGTTCACCTTTGTGTAATCAAACATTCTGGGAAAGACATTCTTTTTCTTCTCAAAAATGGAAAAAAGAAAAGACAACCTATGAAAAAGGCTACCATCAGTCTGTCAATATAAGTAAAAGAAAGGAAAATAAAACAGAGTTACTACTGATTACCTTTAATTTTATGTTATTTGCAAATGATTATATTAAAAACATACAAAATTTGAGTTCTGTAAAATGTCATTAATTTTCACGGTAAAATCCTAAAGGAGCTGAGACAGCTGGTCAGATTTTGAGTTACAGACTCAAAAGGCAGTATATTTGCAAGGAAACCTGTCAGTAAATGGCATACTCAATTGTTCCCAGTCCAAATCTAGCAGGACAGCTACTGATGGTTTATATCCTGAAATTCTCAAACTGTTCATTCCAGAAAAGTAGAAAAGGCAAGACGAGGTATCCACAACACAACCACATAAAATAAAAACTTATCAAAGTGTGAGCAGGATTTAGGAAGCCCCCAGCAGAAGACAACAGTGAAACTTCTTGGAAAATCCTTTGATAGAGAGGAAAGATAACATGTACTATAAAATTAGTATTGAAAAAAAAAAGTCCATTTTCTGAAAAATGATATCAATAAAATGTCTTTGAATATACATACATACCTCCCTTCTCTGTTTTGGCATTAGTGACAGGTAAGAAGCCAAAAAAAAAAAAAAAAGTGTCTTTTACTTACATTTTTCTACACAAACTCAGTTGACTTCTGAGGTTCTCTCCAAAGCTGGGTGTGCCCATTAGTGTACCTCCCCAAAACAGACCTGCTATTCCTCTACCTTTTTTGAACTAAGCAGCTGCATGTAGACCAGCCAGAAAAATTATCCTGCACATTTATTCCATATATTTAAGCTTAAGAAACTCAATAGACAAGCTCTTGCACTGATACAGTAATTCCTTTGCTTAAATACATTAAGAGACTACGACTCTAAGGGACTTGGTTCCTTATCCTTTCCCCTATCCTTCCTCCCGCCACAAGTAAATTTACACCAGAGTTCAGCTTGCTGCATATGAATGTAAAAAATTCACACATTCTATAAATTCCAGTTACAGGAAATCCTGTTTTTCTATCTCATGTGTGTGCATGTACACACATACAAAATATATATCATGTATATATTTAAATATAATAAAATGTAAATACGTTATATATATATTATTATATATTATATATTATTGTACATATATTATATACATATATGTATATAATGTTCTGCTATTGTACTTTTCCACTTCAGCAATCTAAATAGTGAGTTGACAGGTCTTTAGCAATACCTGAAATGGATACTCAATCTATAATTCACCACTGCTTTATTGTGTAGTTACAATATAATAGGTTTGTAAATCAGAAAAACAGTGTTCCAAAGCTTTTTTCTGAGGTGAATACAGCTCAGCAGGTGTAAAAACATACTTATGAATCACTGTTTCGAAAAAATATATATAGCATTTGCTAAAAAATAAAAAATAAAAAAAATGCTGGGAATGTCATCAATATTTAAATAATGAAACTGAAGAACATCCAAAATCCTCACTACCTCCTGCATCTTCTATCGTTCATAGGGTATGAACTAAAAATACTGTTTTCCCTGACAAGCTAATACTCACCTTTCAAACTTGTGTCACTCGTTAGGAAAGAGGGGGGCTGGAGGGGGACAGGAAAGGGAGATGAAATGAAAGCAAACACTGTCGTTCATACACATGTTGCTTAGCAATACGCCATATGAAACTAGCAGAAATGGTGACACTAGCCCCCAGTTGAATTTACATAAACACTAAACGTGCGTCACTGAAAGAGGTGTGAATGCAAAGTGTCAGGTATATAACCTATAGCTGCAATAGACACAGTAGCATACAGACACGTGTTAACATTCTAAAATCTAAACAGAAATTTCACTTCCTCCTTATAGTATAGAATCATTTAAAGCAGCAGTGTTTTCCTTTTATGATCATGTGGGGACTTATAGGAATTAAAACTCAAAATAATTTTCTTTCCCTGATAAGCACCATAATAAAAGAAATTCATTTTATACCTACAACAATGATTAAATAAACATCTTTAAAACATGCATTTCCCACCAATAAGCTTTGCCCTTGGGGCACTAGTTTGTTGTATATGCTTTATTAATCACCTATTCATATTCATATTCTGAACAGAAGTAAAGTTTTAAAGTAGCAAAGATACAACCAAATACTACTATTACCAGTAATACTACCACTACTTATGTAAGCGTTTTTGGCCACTGATCTCAAAGCACAAAATCTTAGAAAGAGCTAAATATACTTGTCATCCTTTTTAAAGGTGAAAAAAATAAAGGCACAGAGTGATGTAATGACTCGATCACCTCTATGAGTGTCAAAGAGTAAAACTTCCAAAACAGAGACAAAACATTGTGTCATCACTTTCATACCACACTTCACACCACAGTCCATATATAAGAGGTCAGTTCCATCTATACCAATAAGCCAAAACACAGAGATCAAAGACTTAGGGGAGAATGGCTTGTGTTTTAAAAATTTTACAGGTTTTAGACACTCTTTTAAAGACCTTATCCACCACACACACTGAAAACAAGTATGTGTATATTTCCTCCTTCCATAAAATGAAATTTTTAGAAAATAGTTGAGGAAGTTCCCTAAGCAGTTCCCTAAAACATAGCACATAGTATATAAAATAAATACAAGTATTTATTTTAAATAAATACGGATATATTTTAAATAAATATGAAAGCAAAGAAAAATAACAAGAACCAAAACACTTTTTAAAGATTCAATATAAAATAGTACGCATTTTGATCGCAATAATAAGCAAGTCAAGAGGGATAACAAAGGCTACAGTAACTTGATATTATAATGCCTTATTGTTACATAGTCAAACTTGTCCTTCAGAACAATTATTTTTCAAGAAAATAGTGATTCAAAAGTTGAAACATCATCATATGACACTAACTCTATATTAAATATACTATGTGAGAATATAATCTACACAATGAAAAAAACCACTATCTGTAGATAAAGTCATTCCCTTTTTTTTTTTTTTTTTTTTTAACTTTTTTTTAAGCAGGGTTTGAGGGGGGGTTATTTCATGAAAATGAAAATTCATATGGTCTATTTCCACTTACTGGTTTTCACACTTATAGCAATTACTTAAACAGCTGAAAATCACAAAACAGGTCAATTTGTCCTTTTTAGCAGTGGTTCCATGCTTGTAAGGCATGCACCACTAAGTATTCAGTCCGATAAGACAGACACAATGATTACTGGTGGTCTTTTTTTGCAGGTGGGGACAAAGAGAAATGCATAAAAATGTTCTTCCTGACATTCTGCCCAGTGCCATTTTGAGTGAAGTGACAGTCATCCATCCTATCACCCTGTGAGCATACCATATCCTCATTGGCCTCAAGAAGGCAAATCCCTACAGTAAAGCAGAGTAAACACACCCCTTCTTTATTTCCTTAGCTAAACTGCTGCAGTTACCCAAGTTACTCTCCTTTTTGATACCTGATCAACTGAGTTGACAACATGCTGTAAACTTGAAATACAGTAGGATATAAAACATTGTGCAAATTATTGTTACATTCTAAAATTTTTGATCTTGAGCAATTTAGTCTCTATTCTTTACATATACTAATGAACATAACTTTTAAGCAAGATTTTTTTCTAGTGTTTACATTCAGGTGAACCTATTTCTTCCTCTGAATTTGGATGTCTCAAGAGAAGGATAATAAAATCCCAAAATATACAGGAATGTTTCACTTACTATCAATCAGCCGAAGGAAATACAAAGCAAAAGAAAGAACATATTACTGAGTTCAATATATTGAAATAATCTCAGGAAAAAGCTGTTATACATGGTATGATGTTGCTTTCCTATATGACAGTTATCCAAAAACACAAGGAGACTTTTAATGTTCTGTTCTTCTGAAAAACAATTACAGTATATATACAGGATGCTTTTATATAGGTTATCAAAATGAGGCATTCCAACTACTGAGTATTTGAAGCTTCCTTAAAAGAATTCTGAAAAGTCCATTATTCTTGCAGTATTCAACTCTGGCCCAAAGAACCCAAGTCATGATGAATTTTTGATTGATATATGACCAAATTAAATGTTTACTTCAGTAAACAGTTTATTGTGTGCATATGATGGCTGTTTACATTATAGCTTAAACAATGTTTCCCTTTGTAATTGGAATGGACTAAAAATACACTCAAGGATCAGTTGCAGCATCAAATGTAATTGAGATAATTTAACCATGCTGTATTATCTGCCCATGCGCCAGCTAGCTCATACTAAATCAACTTAGGCAGACTTAAAATAAGCAGTATCTAATACTCAGATACATATGACCATCATCTTGTCCTGCCGGTAGTGTCCATCATGAAGCAGAGGATGGCTGTATTCTTCCCCACAGGAAAACCGTACATACAACTGTTGAAGAGCTGCAAGGCTCTCACAAAGAGAACCACAGAATCATATGGATGATCCTATGATTCTATGAAAACCATACATACAACTGTTGAAGAGCCGCAAGGCTCTCACAAAAGAGGGTGCAAGGCAGAGTTACAATCTGCCAGAACAATTGATTTGGTTGTGTTCACCACTTACTTTATTCAGACCAATAGTTCCAAAACCTTTTGGTGTATTCTCAGAATGCACTATAAAAGACTCAAGATGGCCAGAAGACAAGAGCAAACTATCCTTGATGACAGAACAAGATTTATACACACCTAATATATTCCAACTGGTGAGTATAGACAACCCTTTCCTGCACTCACTAGCACTCCAGCAAGAAATGCCTCAGGTTCCTGAGGTCAGAGCACACAGACTCACAAAAAGTTGTAGGCTTCAACCTACACTGCTTTACTTTTTCTCAGATGTTTCCCTATCCATACTGGAATTACACAGCAGAAGATCAAAATCAAATTAGGAGATACTTGCTCATTGCAAGCAGCAGCAGATAAAAAGTAAACACTTTTTTTTTTTAATGTAGCATATAGTGATCTTCTGGAATTTGTGGCAAGGTGGAAGCAGAAGTATCCACATCAAAAAGACATTAGACAAATAAATGGACTACACTTCCAAAACAGACCCTAACAAAAGAATGGAATTGACCTCTAAAATCTTTCATTTGGAGTTGGGGAGCGTGAGGTGGGAAATAAGTTCTTAAGACACAGGCTTGACTTGTCTTTGTGAAGAGTTTCTAACTACTACTGCTGGAGACTGGAGCACTGGGCTAGATAAACAATTGGTCTGGCTCATGAGAGTATTTCTGATGTGTTGAAGTTCTTATGTCCAAGAGATAGATTGGATCAGATGGAGAATAGGAAACAACAACAAAGAAAAAAAGTAGCATTTTATAAAATTAAAAAAAAAAAAAAAAGACGACGACTTTAATTGTTCACCACCAGGACTACAACTGCTGTTGCCAAATCAATCCATTTCCTACTTCCCTCCCTTAAGCAAAAACAAGTGGTAGCAACCGAGGAGAAAGGAAATAAAAAACCCACCTGCAATATAAATTCTGGGTAGAAGAATGTCAGTAATGGCACGCACATTGTGTGTCCTTCACGAGGAAGGTGATTTTTCAAACTCTCTGCCCTATACAGAAAGTCCTTGCCTCAGGGGATCCAAATAAAAGAAACTTCAAGTCGTGCACATATTTGCAGAAGGGACAACACATTTAGTTGCCTAGAAGAAGTCAAATTAATTGCACCATTAAATTCCAGCTCATTGGATTGGAAGAGTGATGAATGGACTTGATGTGAGATTATGGGGTTGAATTCAATTTACCAGGAAGCTCATTAGCATTAGTTACCATATATAATTTGATCCCATATATACAACGCATTTAACATATTAGTGCTCTTAAATCTAATGCATACAATATATTTTTATCTTAGAGGATCTGAGTGTAAATTAGAACAATTTCTGAATACGACTGATTCATGTAAAAATGTAAAAAAAATCATAAAACCGTATGACTCAATAGCAAAGTCTTTGTTCTGGTGGTGATTTCCTTCTGCTGCACTCTTCAACACGTGACCCATGAAACAAAAACAGAAACTTTGATCACCTGAACTACTTATACAAAACCAGTTTGACAAAACTATTTAATTATAGCACCATCTGAGAATATTTCAATATGTGAAGTGTTTACAGATATTTTCTAAACATACAATGATTCATCACTGAATGTGATGACATGACAAGATGCAAGATGAAAATAGGAACATTAAAAATATCTGTCTAGTTTATTAGGTCAATTAGCAAAACTTTAAGGAGGGTTTAAGGTTTCCAAGCCTAATGATGAAGCACACAGACATCAGTAAGTACTTTCCATTCCCTCTGTACATTTTTAAAACAGTACATTATATATCTGAACATACACAGAGATTTTTTTTTTTTTTTGCACAGGTTTGAAAATTCAGAAGTGCCAAAATTAAGGCTGCCTGTGAAAACTTCATCTGCTTTGCAGGTGCACAATACCAATAGTTGTTACACTTGTCATCATGCTACTTCTGACCCCTCCAACATTCCATGCCTGGGACTCAGTGTTTCTCCTCCTTGCTCTTCAGATACAGCACAGAGCAACTTATTTTAAGATGCTGATAATTTTTTTGAAATAATGCTTGAATAAATTTTCTCAATTGCTTTTCTATGATACTCATTGCTAAAATGTATTAATCTTTCCCAAAATGTTACTGTGACAACGGTCACAAGAAACAATAAATATTATTAGGTCTGTTTGAATGATCAGGAACCAAATCAAAGGAAGATTAAGCAACAAGTTGTTGTCTATGCCCAGTTTGATCCTACATGCATGTTTGTTTTTTTTCCTCAAAGTATATCCCATTACATGTGGCCAATACATATAATGCAAATCCAGAAATGAAGGTGGCACATCCTCTGTGTCGCAAAATATAAAGAGGGGCTGTGGTTGGAGCCACAGCATGAACAGTGTCAGAAAAGGCTTTCACAGCACTACAAATTCATGTAAGTAGAGATGAATGGTGATGAAGGGTAATTGAGAATATAAAGCCACAGTAGTTTCCTTCCTTTTGTTCCTCTCCTACACCCAAAATAAATCTCTAGTTGTTGCACAGCGTTCAGTTCATTCAAAATGAAGCACTTGGTGTAGTTGCAGCCATGAGCTCCTGTACTTCTTCAAGCCAGGTCTCAGTGGTTTGAGATTGATACACAGTCATTGACGGTGCAGTACTAGCGAGAAGTTACTTGCCTTGCTCCACAGAAGAATTTAGCAGCAGGTGTGCAGATGAATACCCCCCCCGCCAAGATCCAACTTTACACACTATGCCATTATTCCTTCTCTTTTTCCACTTTTTTTCCCTGTCTCATTTATCACATAATGCTTCAAAATTTGCAACAAATGAAGATTTCCTGCTGGCAACAGACTCCTTCACTACTCAATCCCAGCTCAACCCTGAAGCTACAGCCCAAAAGTTCAAATGCAGATGTTTTCTCCTGTACACATTCCGAGTTTTGGTTTAGTTTAGTACTGAGGTATGTGATACTCTTCTTCTGAAGACATTTTATCCATAGAAGTCATTAGAAAACAAAAAAATGCGAAATGCTGTGGAATAGCTCGCATGGACCCATTGCTTTAGATCTACTAGATGCACTACTTCAGGGTATTTGTGCGGTGAGCCGTACAAACGTGATTTCCTGCTCTACTATTGCAAGTAAATTAGGACATAGCATTTAAGTGGTTCCAGATACAGAGGCTGCATAGACAGTTTTACAGCTCCACCCTAATTGTGGTTTCTACTTTTGTCAAGGTCAATCTCAATTTATACATTTAATAGAATCTCTCATCGTTAGATTTAAAATAAAAAAATGCTATTTTTCTTTTAAAAAATGCCTACAATTCTTCATTCTTGATTTCAGTCAGTAAATTCCACTATGCTCTTGTTCCCTAAGTTTCCTTCAAAAAACCCTGGTTATTCTTCAGATTCTGGGGAAAGATAAGCAATGTTCATTAGCAATAGAGCCAAGCTCTCTGAAAATTTGTTTCTTCCAATGGTTGTCTCTTGCAGCTATATTAGGACATGGAGCAACTAGTAAAAACTTACTCCCAAGTTGCTTGTGTCTCCTAAAACTGATTGTCTATGTACCTTTTTCAGCTCTGAAAGAACTGCTGTGCTTCCTTGAAAAGAGACCTAAAGGTGGAAGAAACATATCAAGAAAACGTCAGGTTCCCCAGGAAACAGATTCCTTTTGTGGATACAAAAGCTGAAGTGCCCTCAAGTGCTGGCTGACGTTCAGGGAGCGATGCAAGAGGCATGCACATGCAAACACAGCATACAGCTGATGGAAAAACAAACACAGAAAAGCCTAACATTGGAAGTGTGTGGCAAATTAAAAAGTTCACGGACAACTATTTCTCCAGTCTTGGAAATCAGATCTAAATGACCACTTCCATACGGTTTCAAGTATTTACTTTATTGTTGCTTAACTTATTTTAAGGAACACAGGAGACCGTCCTCATCCTGACAGAAATGTAGAAAATCTGCGTCAGTTACATAGAGCAATAAGGAAGTTAGTTAGCTTGTTTATAATCAGTAAAAGAATTGTTCTAAAAATAATGATGTTCTTAAGACTTACAGTAAAACCACAGAAAGGTTTTGTAGCTTCAAACTCTAACTAAACTAGAAGTACAGCATTTTCTAAATCAGTCTAAACCAAATTTGGTCTCTATGCAATGAAGATTAAAACACAACATACATTCTGAACTAAAAATTATGTTTATTTTCTTATATAGTTCTTAGCATATTATTTCTGAGTTTAATTATATCTCATATATTCCATGAAACAATATTTAGTCTTGTCTATGCAAGTAAATTACATCATCTTTAAAAACAGTTGTAAATAAAAATGCAACTGATATTCTTTTGTTATATTCCCCAGTTCAAGTTTTAAACATTCCTTGACCTAAACTGATTTCATAAAGTGAATCTTTAATTTTGATGCAGATTTTTTTCTACAATCCCTTCTTCATAAAGACTACAGTGTAAACAAACCAATATGCTCCAAAACCCTACATCTAAACTAGACCTCTATTGCTGTAATTAAAAAATTGCCCTTGTTCTCTGTTGTAAAATTAAGAATTCCCCAAACATAATACATTCCCAGAGAATTTTTCCCCCATCTAGCTCCCTGCTTTTTCCTGTAAGTTACCTATTTCAACTGTATCAGTTACTGCTTACTCAACTGACTGATTTCTCCTTCCATGGCTGCACAGCTTCTGCTTCACTATTACCCCCAAGAAGGTCACAGTAAATTGTAATTCTTTTTTTAATTGGAGAGAAAAAAAAAATGGGTGCAATCAGAAATGATTAGAACCCTAGTTCAGATTCCCTCCACATTTCATGAGACAAAGAAAGACCAAATTAGGTTTAGTATATGATGAGCAAAAGCACATCCCTTCAGCTGCAGCTCTTTTTCACAGGCATTCATGCATACTAATATCATAAAAAGGAAATGCTAGAGTTGAAGACAACTTCAGAGTATCCGTTTTTTTTGTTCAAACATTTACCATTATGAGAGCAAATAACACGACAAACAGTCTTAAATTTACTTTCCACTACTGTAACTTTAGGTATCCCATATATTGAAATATGAACCAATTTGTCCTGTTAAAGCATGGCAATTTTCTGCACATTCTTAGACATGCCAATCAATTTAGATCAGAAGACACTGGAAAACCATTCTATCTCATTGCTTTAAACCAGAAGTATCTTCCAACCTTTGACAGACAACCTCATAAACACTGAAAGTTTCATTCTTAATTTTTAACTGAAATGCAGTATCTCTTCTAATGTGCAGTATCTCTGCATCTGCTGCTTTAATGATAAACCTAAACCAACAAGCCTTATTCGACTTGGAGACTTTATAAAAGTAAAAATCATGGCTGCACTTTTCTTACTTTTGGCTGATAGGAAATAAATGAGACCACTTAGAAAAAAATGAGACCACTTAGAAAAAAATGAGACCACTTAGGATCACAAAGAGAAAACGTTTGACAATTTTAGGAATCAGATGTCAAGCTGCATTGTTCCACAAACATCCGCTTGTTTACTTAACAATTCCTACAGTGAATATTATTGATGGGTTAGAAGCTGTCACTCAAACGTCTTCATGTGGTATAGAAATTGATAGGTTAGTAAAATTTACACTTTTTTGATTTTGAGGAGGAAGGATCACGTTTTAATTTATGTATATATATATTACATGTATATATATAAATATAT
>VXAA01004138.1:229817-280808 GCA_013399115.1 Anseranas semipalmata | reverse complement strand
TTCCAAAGGTCATAAACTCTCTTTTTCTTCCTGAGCTCTAGCCACAGCCAGGCTAGTCTTCTTCCCCAACAGCTCGTCTTTTTGGCACATGGGGACAGCCTGCTCCTGTGTCTTTAGGATTTCCCTCCTGAAGAGTGTCCAGGCTTCCTGGACTCCTTTGTCCTTCAGGGCTGTCTCACAAGGGACTCTGCCAAACAGTCTCCTAAACAAGCCAAAGTCTTCTTCTTTACAAAATAAATAATAATAATAAAAACAATAAAAGTGTTTTAGAAGTTATTTCTAAATGTACCTATTTTATTGCAAAAAAAAAAAAATAATGATTATATTGTTACAGATTTGCATTGGAATACCCCAAGCTTTTAGTACTGATTTCCTTGATTAATGTGATATGGGTGATAACTAGTACCTTCCTTTATTGTTTCTTCCTCTTCCCTTCTCCTCCTTGACATTCACAACTGATGGGTAATTTCTGTGAAGGGGCACAAAAGTCACATTCCTGCACTGAGAGAGCCTGGGGATTTTTTTTCTTTGTCAGGTCTTACCAGGATTGTGAGAGGACTGCATTGCACCTGGGATGTGCTGCTGAATGCCTCAGGCCACCAATGTTCCCTGAGCCTTCATCTGCTCATCGAACACCTCATGAAGGAGCTGAATTGGGCTCCCCCATGAAGCTATGCTAAAATTCATGAGCTCGTGCGCAGATCCAGCTCTCCCTGATCAAATCTTAGGTGAAATTTTCTGAATTAATTAGGCATTCAACAATTTCATTGTTTTTCAGCAAGGAATTAGCATTTCATTATTCAAAGATGAAAAATGAGGTTGATCTCAGATGTCTTTTCTTCCAGACAGTGTGATATTATGAGACCAAATGGAAAATTTTATGTGCTTTCTCTGTGATGTAGTACAATAATGTAATTGCAATTGGAACTCAGAGTGCTGTGCTGAGACACAGTACTTGTCCAGATATTTCTACTATAATTGCCATTGCAATCTCTTGTCAGGATGGACCCATCAGAGACTGTCTGAATGGACTTAGAAGCCTTTTTGCATTGATATGTGCTCTATCATTATGAGCTGTTAAGCAATCAGATTTCAGACACAGACTTCATTATTGAGCATCTCATGATTACCAGAAGGCACATATATGTCAGGATCCGTTTTGGAGCAGCCCTTTGCCTAAGGAGCTGTTATACACCAGTTTGGAGACTAAGACAAATTTTAAGTTATTCTAAATATATAGACCGGTAATGAATAAAAAGGGATCAGATAAGTGTTGCACATGACTGAGGAACAGCTTCTCACACTAATTATCATATTTTCATGGTATCTCAACAATTAACATTTTCTTAGGTGCAATTTTCAGTTTTGAACAGAAAGGATTTCTTTTACACTGAGGTATATTGGGCAGCCAGGATCAGCTCAGCTGGACTATGGTTTTTTATCAACGTGTACATACTGTACATTTTAGCCATGTTTTTGCACTTCTGAGCTCATTGGCAGCATTGTAGTGGGAGAAGTTACAGAGTCCCAGGTAGTCCAGAGAATATTTTTAAGATTAAGTAAACCAATCTAGTACAAAATGTAGTCTTCCTTTAAAACATTTTTTCATTAAAATGACATACACAGCTATATATAAATGCTAAGTTTGGAAAAGATTGTATATAAGAAACAACAATAAAACACTGTGAAATTAACTTATGGTTGAATTAATGTACTATGTTGATTCTGCCAGTAGCTGAACAGATGTTTCAGAGAAAGGTGCATGAATATTTTTTGATACCAGTCATTACATAGCCAACTACCTCAGAGAAGCCTTCTTTACCTACACAGCCAATTACTGCAGATTATCCCTTTCCACAATGAAGAAAGCCTTACTGCTAAATTTATTATGTTCTCCCTTATTTTTGCTGCATAAGCTCAGATATTCTATTATGGGAGCACTAGCAATATATCTGCTCTGGCATAGGATGATAAATAACATTTAGAGTCTTATTTAGTGTTATTACAGCCTTTTTCTCTTATTATAGGAAAGCGCAATGTTCCACACTGTAAAATGAGAATCTATTTCAGTTTAACAGAAAGGTTTGTGATATTTCAGAATTAAAAATGTCTTTCTGTGATATTTAAGCAGATGATCTCGATTCGTCTAGTTTTGCTGGTTTTCTTAGAGTAACAGAAATACTGAACATCAAATGTGAAAACTTGCTCTTTCAAGTCTCTTAAGAATGTTTTCTGTCTTAATTTGAGCAAATGTTTTCTTTCTTTTTTTGACAATTGTCACTCAAATCACTAAAACGTGTCAACTATTTGATTTTTCAATTTGTAGTCTATTCCACCTTACTTTCAGGTACTTTTTGATATCCATATGCTAATACAATTTAGAAAGAAGCTTATTACATGTGTAGTAAGTAACTGGCAAAGAGAGAATGAGATTTTTTTTTTCAGATCCAACGAGACAAACCAGGGGAAGTCCCCTCTTTTCATTATTCTCTAGTATATGCCTTTCCCCCTCTTTTCATTATTTTCTAGTATATGCCTTTTCATGATCAGTTTTACTAAACTTCTTATCCGCATACAGCAAAAATCTGGTGTGCCAGCACTCTCCCCTCTGATTTATTAATGATGGCATCAAAAAAATGACTGCTCCATCTGCTGTTGCATTCTAAAAATTAGTGTCTCAAATGTATGTTTGCATTTTAGAAATGTTTTCCAAAGAGGGAAGTGATTAATTTAAGACTGTAGTCTATAGTGAACCTTGAATGCATATTTAACTAAAGAACAGTAGTGTTAACTGTTGTCTACTTTTGTAGAATTTCCTTGTATACTATTCTATCATAACAAAGTGAGTATTTGACAAATTTCATGCTTTTCCCAGTCACTAACTGGCTCTTCACACAAAATCATTGGGCATTATTTTTAAGACTCAACAAAAATGATCACCTACGTGATATATATATCACAGTGGAAAGCTGAAATTGCAAAGCACTCTAGAAAAGCAAAAGTGATTTGACAAAATACACTTACAAAATCATATCCAACATACTTTTAACCAATGTAGATTTAATCTGCATGGAGAGTGAGTTTTCAGGACATTCAAATGAAAGTGGTACAAAATTTCCACTTGAGAAGTTTAAACAGTACCGTTCTTCATGGCATAAGAGATTTTAATGATCTGGAACCATCTAACCGCTACCCAACTGGATTTAGAAAGAATGAATGGTTGCTAATGTACTCGTCTGGCTTCTGGTTCATGTGAGAGTCCACGAAAGCATGGCAATGTAACGTGGGCTTCGAACGCAACCTGCAGTATATAGGACTGTTCTTGGCTTCTAAGTTAGCCACAATTTCACAGGAACGTTGTGAGCTTTTTTTGGAAAGACGGTTAAGCGGAGTCACTTAGGTGCACTTGAAATATGCCCCATGGCAGAACTGGCACATTTCCTAGGGAATGCTTTGAATGTAACCCTGATAATTCAACAAAGCCTCTGGTGGTCAAATTGCTTCTGCTGTGCGTTGTTAAATAGCTTAGATAAGGTTAAATATTTCACTATGGAAGGACAACCAAGCTTAAAAAGAAGAGCAGATGGCTAGCTTAACAGAGCAGAACATATTCCTATACTAAGCACTAATTAATTCAATTGGAAACTATTGCTTAGGCAACGGCTGATCTCCAAAAGAGAAACTGGTAGACCTGAGAGCGTGCACTGATGTATTGACAACTGACAATGTGAACTGCTTATCTACTGCCATTCATAAGCACTTGTTATTTAAGATAATTCACAGAGAAATAATCAGACTTTGTGCAGAAAGAGTATGCATATATAACAACCTCTCCTTGGGGGGTGGGGGAAGTTGTGTTTTTTTGAAAGAAGTGGTAGGCAGACTGGCATGAACCTTCCCTAAGGGAAGACCCCCTATTCTTATTGCCATTCTATTGAAATTGTAAGTAGAGCAAAACAACTGTATGTAACATACACATACTAGCTCAAAGGGGAATTAAAAAATGCTGGCATAAAACTTATTCATCCTTTGGGAAGTATACAGGCAAAATGAGGGTATGTCTGCCTAATGGACTATAAAGTGCAAGTAAAGCAACCTGCATAAATACGTATAGTGTATCTAGCCCAGTATTTCTTTTCTTATGTGATTTTTTTTGGCAACAATTTTTTAGATTTTATTACCACTACAGCAGTTGTTTGTGGGGCTCCCTTCCCTTCCCTTCCCTTCCTTTCTTTTCTTTTCTTTTCTTTTCTTTTCTTTTCTTTTCTTTTCTTTTCTTTTCTTTTCCTTTTTTTTCTCTTCTCTTCTCTTCTCTTCTCTTCTCTTCTCTTCTCTTCTCTTCTCTTCTCTTCTCTTCTCTTCTCTTCTCTTCTCTTCTCTTCTCTTCTCTTCTCTTCTCTTCTCTTTTTTTCCTAATTATAGTGCTTTTAAATTGTGATTGCTGGTTTTAACTGCTTCTGGTAGCTTCTAGGGGCATTGCTGCTAACACCTCCTGTTTTTTTCCAGTTTGTTCAGTTCTTGATTAAAAGGATCTTTAAGTGCTTGCTGCTTAGATAGCATTGGGCTAACAGACAGCTGCTCTCAGGACAGTGGGTTAGATCCTAAGACTGTAATTATTCGAGATTTTGACAGTTAGTGGGGCAAGTGGTGCTAAGGGGGTGCAAAGGGAAATCCAGATGCTGCTTCAGACAGTATGGGACTGAACAACAGTGGTGGCAGTACCCCACAGAGCATAGCCACATGGCAAGTATATGAAGAGAGTAACCCAGCACAGCAGCCTCAGCAACCAGGTATGATGCTGCCATCTGGGTCTGGGGCTGCAGGGAGTGTTGGGGGTTCTCCCTTGGGCTTGGGGGTGACAGTGACCTTGCCTGTGTGAGGTGTATGCTGACCAAAGCGCTGAGCCACCAGGTGAAGGTGCTACCATACTGGTGCTGTTATCCATAGGAGCGTAGACTGAATTGAGAAACATTATTATCTCCCTCTACTGCATCCAGTTTTGGGGTGCTTAGTACAGGAAAGGTATTGACAAACTGAAGAAAGGTCCATAGAGGCCACCAGTGTGTTTGGGACTACAGTGGGATCAGGGCTTGTTCAGCCAAGGACAGGGAAGGCTTCAGGGGCACCGCGTGGCAGCCAGCCTTGCCTGCAGGGAGGGGATCAAGAATCATAGAATCACAGAATGGTTAGGGGTGGAAGGGACCTCTGGAGGTCACCTGGTCCAAACCCCTGTTCAAGCAGGGACACCTACAGCAGGTTGTCCAGACAGATTTTGAATGTCTTCAAGGAAGGGGACTCCATAACCTTTCCGGGCAACCTGTGCCAGTGCTCATCACCCTCATGGTAAAGAAGTGCTTCCTGATGTTCAGACAGAACCTTCTGTGTTCCAGTTTCTGCCCATTGCCTCTTGTCCTGGCACTGGGCACCACTGAGAAGAGCCTGGCTCCATCCTCCTTACACCCTCCCTTCAGGTATTTATATACATTGATGAGATCCCCCTGAGCCGTCTCTTCTCCAGGTTGAACAGTCTCAGCTCTCCCAGTCTTTCCTCATAAGAGAAATGCTCCAGTCCCCTAAACATCTTAGTGGCCCTTTTCTGGACTCTCTGCAGTAGCTCCATATCTCTCATGTACTGTGAAGCCCAGAACTGAACAAAATACTCCAGATGTGGCCTCACCACTGCTGCAGAGAAGTGCCTAAAGAAGATGAAGCCAGGCTCTTAACCGAGTTGCACACTGGGAGAGCAACAGACATTGGTTATAAACTGGAACAGGATGGTTTCCAGATAAATATATGGAAAAATATTTTTTTGTTTTATTTTGAGGATAATCAAGTGATAGAACAGGCTACCCAGAAAGGTTGTCTTGTCATTATCATGAGACCTTTTTCAAGGCCCAATGGAATCAAAACTCAAGCAACCTTGTCTGACCCCAGAGCTGACCTGCTTTGAGCAGGGGTTGGACAAGGATCTCCTGTGAAATGCATAAACCTTTCTCAAAATAGTATTGAATACAACATAGCTTTTCCCTACACAGGAAATATGCATGTGGGCATCAAGATGCTTGGAAAGAAAAGAATGTTTTGCATTGTTTATTCATATTTACATTTTAAAAATTATTTTTAAATGCAAAGCAATTCCAGTGGAATTAAATTTCCAGTGGAAATAAAACTTAAGAAATTGAACAAATAAATTTGGAAAAATATCATGTAGGATAGGATTATTGGGGTTTAAATCCTGAGAC
Organism: Anseranas semipalmata; assembly: GCA_013399115.1. Taxonomy (NCBI): domain Eukaryota; kingdom Metazoa; phylum Chordata; class Aves; order Anseriformes; family Anseranatidae; genus Anseranas; species Anseranas semipalmata. Next base: position 274,566 of record VXAA01004138.1, on the reverse strand, counting down.
AGGCAGTATGGAGAAGTGAATAAACTGCATCTCTCTCTCTTCCCACATCAAATCTGTTTTCTGAGGAACTTTTCTCTCCAGCTTTGCTAAAGAAAACCCTGCAAAATGAATATGTTTGAACTTGGAATTTAATGCAGCTGTATTATTTTTGTTATGTTACTGATAGTTATTTTAATTAATCTACTGATGATGACTTTTATAACCTGCCATGTGAACCAACTTGATACACATAAGACAGAAAGTCCGCTAGATTCCAGAGGAGATAGAAGACTGTCTACTGTCCCCCGTGAGTCCAGGGCCAACCATACAATGGTTTTTTTTTCCTGTCACTCGAGGAATCGTACATCTAATTCCCTTTATTTCGATGGAAACCAGGCACTCAAAATGCAACCCCTGAATTTGAAAAAGTCTTAAGTATATCAGAGAATAAACCAGCAAATGTCAGAACTAATGAAGAAGAACTTACAATGACATTCATAACTTCAGCAGTTTTAAAATAATGACCAAGAAGGAAGAAAATATACCAGAAGATTTATATCTTCATATTTAACACATATTTGCTTATATTGCAACAATGAGCAAGTTTTCCAGCTTGACACAATAAATGTATGTTTAAAGAAACCACATGGAAGCTTAAAAACACTGTAAATGGAACATTTCCTTCAGCAGTGAGCAGATAATGTGCCAATGGTTTGGACTTTTTTTTGTGGTTTTTATTTTTTTTATTTTTTTTATTTTTGGAAATGTGTTACAGGGAGAGACAGTTCAACAGGCAACAGAAGTTAGGATTTTTTTTTTCTTTTAAGTCTAAAAATTGTGCATTACAGTATTGGAGCTGAACAGTGGGTACAGTCAGATTGGACTATGTCATTTAAATATAATTGGAAGCCTAAGCATTTTTTTAATCTCAAAATAAGAGTTCTACTTAGCTTTTTGGATGGATTCCCAGACATAGAAGTTCCCTGTGTAGGATATGTTCTGCTGTTTCAGATAAATCATTTCACTGTAAGCACAAAAACAAGGATTGAGTCAAGTCAGTTTAAGAGGGGAAAAATACAACACTCACAAGTCCGACAGCCCCTCTGACAATGGCATCCTTCCACAAAGCACTGCTGCTGACAAAACCTGCAGCACTAGAAGATAAACTCTTCAATACAGAAGTCGGTGTGGTCGTAGGAGGCCAAGCGAGTCTTCCTCACTCCGCTCTCTCCATGCCAAAAAGGAGAGGGTGCATGAGTAGGAATCACGGTAGAAAATCAGGATATCCTAAGAACTCAGGAGGTTACAAAGAAAGGATATTAGTGTGAAGATAGGGGAGAGAGCAGTGTCTAATTTGTCATGGATATAGCAGTTAACACCATGAACATATATTTCCCTGAGACATGGGACAGTAGAGGGGAAAGAGAGGACTATGGGAAGGAGAAAGAGAATGTAGAAGGAGAACGAGAAAGTGGAAGAAGAAAGGGAAGCCCAATAAGAAGACGATGGATGGAATTTACAGCAGTGTCAGTTGTACCTGCATAAGGCTTTTATGCATATTAAAGACCATCTATTAGAAGTCACACAATGTAAAGCTATTTCCTCCACTTTCTTCTAAACTGTGTGACTTAGAGTCATCCATGAAAAGGATAACAACATTTAGTTCACTCTGGCTTAAAACCTCCATAAACCTCTGGCTTATGGAACCTCCAGAAATTCCAGATTTTGTTACATGGCAGATCCAGTAATTTACCTCACATCGCACATGAGAAAGCAGGACTTTTCAGAGGAAGACACAAGAGCGCTGACACAAAAGCAGAACCAGCATTATGTTATTATATTCAGTAATGATTTTCCTGTAAAAGGCAGGTTTGGATGGAGCAGGATAATATCAGTTTTAGTGCTCATACACATATTTAAGTTGCATGGATGCATTTGTATGGATACTAATACTGATGTTTGGGAAATATCTGCTGCAGAAAAGAGGGTAAAAACCTATCCTTTATGTCCACTGTGGATAAGTAGAAAAGAATGGACTTCCAAATAGTACCAAAAGGTACAAGGCTAGACACTGGGAAAACCTTTCATAGGAAGGGTAGTTAAGCACTGGGCCCTATTACCTAGGCAGGTTATGGTATGTCACTAGAGGTCTCTAAGAACGTTCTTAATCAGCCTTCCATGAGAAGCTTTAGAAAGTGTTGGTCCTGGTGTAGAAACGATGGATAAATAAGATGACCTCTTGAAATCCCTCATGTGGCCTGTCCAACCTCACATATGCAGCCTTCTTTTTCTCTTTAAGGCATTACAGAACTGTGGTGCCCATGCTAATCCATGTGAGATGGACATCTGTTTTAATCATTAATTTTTAGGTGCCTGATCCAGGATGAAAATATCCCTCTCTCCAATACTCTTTCACTGTAATAAAGAGGTGTGGCTATGTGGGATGGAAGAAAATGTGAAAAAAATGAGGAAAGTGTAGTGTTTTCCTTTTTGTCAGGCAGTGAGATACCTGTGAGACAATTTGGCCTGGAGCAGTAGTTGCCCCGGTAGAAAATGAAAGATGGATCAGAACCTCAGCTGAAATAAAAATAAATACCATAAAAGTGATTTTAGAAATGTCATGATGTTTCACATCAGCTAAAGTAAAGAGGTTAACATCTTGTGCAGATGCCTCAGGTCATTTGATAAAGGAAGAAATTAGACACAAGACTCAGTCTGCCTATGCCACAATCCTGATCCCCTTTTCTAACAAACATACCTGCAGCATCACTCAGGCAAGTACCGAGGCTGAGGGCCTGAGCGCAAACACAGCTCCCAAGTAGCATGGAAGATTCCAGTTTCCTTCAGGAAGGAAGCCGCAGGTCTTGGTGCCCTCAGGGCTCTGCTGTGTCACCCAGATGACTAGGGGGCATGCGAGGAGAGGCTGTGTTGTGGTTTAGCCCTGGCAGGCAGCTCAGCACCACACAGCCCCTCGCTCACTGCCCCAGGTGGGATGGGGGAGAGAATCAGAAAGCTAAAAGTGCGAGAACTCATGGGTTGAGATGAAGACAGTTTGCTAGGTAAAGCAAAAGCCACGCAGACAAGCAAAGAAAAACAAGGAATCCATTTTCTGCTTCCCGTCGTCGCTCTGAACATCCCCCCTTCCTTTCTTTACCCCAGCTTTTATTGCCAAGCATGACATCGTGTGGCATGGCATATCCCCTTGGTGCGTTTGGGTCAGCTGTCCTGGCTGTGTCCCCTCCCAGGCTCCTGGCTGACAGGGCTGCATCAGAAGCAGAAAGGTCCTTGGCTCTGTGCAAGCTCTGCTCAGCAACAACTAAAAACATCACTGTGTTATCACCACTATTTTAATCAAAAGTCCAAAACACAGCATTGTGTGAGCCTCTACAAGGAAAATTAACTCTGTCCCAGCCAAAACCATGACAGGTTGAAAGAACAAGTTCAAACTAGAGAGGACAGGGGTTCAGCAGGAGATCTTAGAGCTGGTTTCAACTACCTAATGGAAAGATGTACGGAAGGCAGAACCTGACTCGCTACAAGAAGGATATTGAGTTGCTGGAGCGTGTGTAGAGAAGAGCAATGAAGGTGCTAAAGGAACTAGAAGACATTACTTACGAGACACGACTGAGGGAATTGGGGTTGCTTAGTCTGGAGAAGAGACCCCATCGCTCCCTACAACTGCCTGAAAGGAGGCTGCAGCGAGGACGGTGTCGGTTGATGTTTCTTTTCTTACTTTTAGATGGTGATCTCAGACAGAAACAGGTTTCAGTCTTGTTTCACAATGTTTAAGAAGAACTTTGATCTATAGTATGTTGATTGTATACAAGATCATATTGTTTATTAATTCGTGTGGCTCTACAGAACTCATAGAAAATCAAACTACATTTTTGTAATGCTGTTGAACATCCTTTTTATGATTTTCTTTAAATTCCTGTGAACTCAAATGTACATGTGAATGTTCCATCACATATTTAGTTGTGATTTAAAACAAACAAACAAAAAAACACAACTGACTTCAAAGTCTGGAATCCAGGGCCTGTTTACATGGATTTCATGTGGTTCTCCCTCCCCACCCCCACAATGAAATTTCACCCAGGAGTCAGCCCCACTGACTAATTATTAACAAAGGATTTCTCAAGTTAATCATCCTCTTAAAAGACTTTGGGGACCTTAACTGGTGTTTACTGCAGGGCCTTTTGAAATGCAAATTGCTTACGCAAACTTCAGAGAGCCCTAAACTCTATTTGGATTCATTTGTAAGTATTTAAAGATCAAAGTCACTCCATCCCAGAAAGAAGATGCAAAGTCTTTTTTCAAAACATTGATTTATTTTCCCCACAAACTTTCATACAAGTGTTTTGTCTCATACTTTTTGGTACCCACAAACAGCAGTCAAAAATCCTTCTGATGGCTTGTCTAAAGATTAATAAGTTGTAAGATATGTTTCTTTATTTCAAAACCTTTACTATCTCAAGAGGTCACTCAATCTATGAAGGTGACAGCTTTGGATATAACTTTGCAGCATTCAAAATGGGTGACCCACAGTAAATTATACAGCTTGTTCTTTTCTGGGCAGTGGCTGTCAGTGTTTTTCATCTGTGGCTTTCCGCAATCTAGCTGAGGTCTCACAGCCCTATTCATCATGTAAAAAGGACACTGTGGTGGAGCCCATTAAAAAATTCTCATGGACCACATTTTCAGAAGTGAAGTGTCTGAACTTACCTATTACACAGAATCAAAAGGAACTGTAATAGCTCCAAAAAAAAAAAAAAAAAAAAAAAGCCATTTTTTTCCAGGCCCCTATTTGAAACTATTGCATTTGTTCTCAACACCCATTAGATAAACTATTCCAGACTGTGAGCTCTGACGCCAAGTGGATGAATTATAATATAGGTGGCATGTTGAAATCTCAAACACAATGATTCAGTTATTTATACATTGATTTTTCCAGCTTCTTTTCATTTTTAAACATTGAAAAGGGACAGCTATGAAGATCAATATGTATAGTATAGATTTATTGAAATACTGCAAACGTGCAATTTTCACTTGTAACAGTTGTAACACACGAACGTATTTGCTGCTGGACCCATAAGTCATTCCCATGGGAAGATCTGTTCTGCTGTCAGACTAACACTGCTGAACCTCCAAGCCAAAGGAGATTCAGTGATCCAAGTACCATCTAAATGCATTCAAACATCTGTCCCAGTCAGAAGAGGCGTCACAGTAGGTATTAATGTTAATACAAATCCTTGATCTAGGATGCAGCGTGTTTTTAAAGTACACCTGAGTTCAAAAGCAACCGGACATATTCATGGAAGAAAAATCTGCATAGTACTATCAAATAATACTGTTAATAGTACCAAATGCTATCAAATATACTATTTCTAGCTCCAGGTACTGAAAACTGTGACGAAAGTGTAGTGCTCTCATTATGCAATGGCCTGGACATTGGCTGATAGAGGAGCCCAAGTTGACTATTATTACCCAACTCTATGTGTTAATACACTTTGTAATGTCGTGCATGATGCAACATACACATGAAATAGATGACAACATGTATCCAGTTCTGATATATTAGCACAATACCAGTATCATGTCAGGAGTACATTCCCTCTGCAAGTCAAAACAGCATAATGGTGCCAAAAAGTGTTTTACCAGACTTCGGCATGTGAAGACTGTTTTTTTGTTTGTTTGTTTTTAATAGCTTAATCAAAAAGTTAAATGGAACATGCAAGTAATAAACAACAACAAAAAAAGGTCACAAAACATCACTTTAAAGCGCTGTTTACCATAACTAGAACTGAGTTATACAAAAATTGATTGAATGAGCAGAGGTCTTTTTCCATGTCATGTCCAAGCCACAGATGCCAAACTCACTAGCTAAAACCAGCAAGGATTTCAGGAGGCATTAAAAAAGTCAGATCAGAGACCAGGCAAGAAAGAGAATATAAAATATAGAAAATGCAGGCCATTCCTGCACATGGATAGGAACCTAAGGTACCAGCTATAACTAGTACTAGAAAGCCCTGCAAACTTTCCCACTGAAATAGTCACAGATTTACCAAACTCAGCACACCTGCGACATTTTACACTGGCAGAATGTTTGACCCATATACCCATGGGTTTCTTCAAGTTCATTTTGGCCTGCTAACTACATAATTTTCCTCCATTCTCCTGCCAGCCAAGCCAACTCCTTACTGTTCTCCCCCCTTCCTACTTTCTTCATATTATATTACCCCATTTATAATCTATATTTACCTTCTTTACTGGGGGATGGAGCAGGTAGATTAGCATGACTCCAATCAGATAACTTCTGGGATACATCTCTTTCAAAGAGAAGATTAAAAAGGATGAAGTAGAGCTGGTAAGATATTTTTAAAAGACAAGAAAAGACTGTCACTGCTCAGCACGGGGGTAGGGAGGGTAGAAAGGTTAATACACTCCATGGAACTGTTGCTAGGACAAGCTTAAATTAAACATGTCCTTTGAATGATATCTAGCACTAAGATACACTGGATACTATCTTAAACTGCCTCAGTCTTGCTTTTTTTCTTCTCTCCCCTTTTATCCTTTCAGCGAGTTCTGACTCCTGTCAAAGGCACCTGACAAAAAGCCTTAACTCCAAAGCCTTCTCAGGAAATAGCTTATTTTGCTTTCTCCCTTTCCCCTCCACACACGCACCTTGACTGCAAACTGCCCATTTCTCTGCGGAAACATTTATCCAGAGCTCTTCATAGAAAAGGGAAACACTGAAAGGCGGCTGGAGCATTCAGAAGCAAGGCAGCTTGAGAGGGTAAGTGAGCAAAGCCCTCTGCTCTGATTAAAGATAATACATGCTCAGCTAACCATTTATATTGAGCCACATGGAAAACCTAATATCTGTAAAGTGTTTTCCTTAATGGGGAAACATTGCACAGCGTTTATGTAGTTACGCTGTGCTACGGTAGGACAGGAAATTATCCAGTCCTCTGACTGCTTGCCAAATGAGGAGAACTGCACGAGGGTAACGGCAAATTCTCAGAGTAGGTCTCGTCTCCTCCCTTCCTCATCTTCCTTCCTCCTCCCCTTCTTCCATTATCACACAGAGGTAAATCTGTGAAAAATGCCCAACACTTGCCATCAAAGTAGGACCCCATATTCCTTGCCACCCTTTACCAACAAACTGAACAATACTCTTATTTATTCCTATCCAGTGATAAACCGGAGAAGCTCAATACATAGTTTATCGCTCCAAAGTTAGCAGTTTGTATCAGTTTAGGCTCAGGTTTCAATAGGCAATTTGCCATGGCCACAGTTAAAGACATACATACACATTTCAAAGCGTTTTGATGTCATTAGTGGATCCATGGATACCAATATCATCTATGAATTTGACCTCATACAGGTGTTTAACTGTGCAAGAGTGCTAAGAAACTGTCAGCTGCTAGGAAATGGCGGTATGCTCATGAACACCTATGGGCAATTGCCACCCGTATTTCCTTGCATATTAAAATAAAAGGAGATAAGGTGATGTGCTCAGATGAAAGTCCACTGTCTGTAGTCCTTATTTGCCTTGAGCCTATTGCATTTGAACATTTCTAATTCTATTAAATATGAACCCACAGAAAGAATGCTTCGGAATCACAGCCCACAAGCTGAAGCAACCAGGAGCCTGGAGGAGGTTAGTAACGGCCTCACAGCCTCAGACTTCAAACGGGCATCCCGGAGCAGGACATCTGTACCACAAGAGGCTCCTAAACTTTTAGGATTTGCAACCATTTCAAAACATCCTAATAGCCACACCATAGTTAGCAATTCAAAGCTAATTGTGAATTGACAAACACCATAAAGTCTAATTTCTGGATTCTGAATGGAATAATCCCTCTCTAATTCAAGAAAATTGCCATACTTACTTAAGATAATTAAATATTATGTGCATGTATAATTAATAGATGTCTAATCCATCCAGAACAACAAATCCATCTTTATTTGAATGTAAAAGCAGAGGACATTTATACAGAAACTGATCAATGCAGTCATGATTTTTTTTTTTTCGTCCTTGAGAGTTATTGCTTAGGAGCTGTTTCCACTGAAGTCAACAGTAAAAATCCCTGTGGGACTTACGTTTGACAATGGATACTGACAGTGCATACCAAGTGCCTTGAAAATTCCATTCTTATGTTTTTTCCAGGATATTTACAAACTCCCACAGTGATAAATTTCATATACAATAGCTTAGTTATATGACATTCTATATTCAAACTACCTATGGTTTTAGAACAGACCCAAGTATCCTACATATATTCATAGGAAACACATCTTAGTAAGGTTACAGTTCAACTGAATGCAGTAGGCAGGCTCTCTTCACTTCAGACTGATTACATTTTAAATGGGGCTTCAGTGCATAATGATTAATATTTCGCTATAATTATTTGTTCCAATTAAATGTAGCATGATTAAGTGGCATTTTCCCCTGTGCAGCTAAACTGCTTTTTTTTTTTTAAAAAAAAAAAAAAGGTAACGATAAAATTAATTAAAGGGAGGTTTGGCTTGCTTATTTTGCAATTTTAACTGCTTTACTTTTTCAATTGCTAATTGAGAAATTTAATTTCTCCAATGCAATTCTACTGTAAACAAAAGTGGCCACAATCTGATAATTAGAAAGGAAAAGAATGATGCTTTCCACAAACATAAAAAAAGAGAAAAGAGATTCATAGTATTAAGATTTATAATAGCTGTTGTTGACTTGGTCACCAAATTTACATTTGATAATGGTTTCTCAATATGTTTGGTTTACAAAATACATCAGATACAGCAGCAGAAAGAAAGAACCTGTTTGCATTTCCACTATTTGATACCTCCATGAAATAAAAATACAGTAACATGAAAGGTGCTGGGAAAAAAAAACCAAATAAACTATTTTTCTTATTTTCTGATGCAAGAATGTTGCTAAGGGATTTCACCTCTAAATTTTAAAGGAACCTGTAGATGTACACACGGATAATTTAAGTGTATGGCTAGGAAGGAAGCATGAATGAAAATCTAAACTAAACACTTCCCAGGGCTAACAGCTATAAGCACAAGTTTTGAGAGGAAAAAAAGAAAACAACAACAACAAAAAATCAGGCTGAGCACTGGCAGAAAAAGTCAACCAAAAGCTTGAAAGAGGCACACGTGCTATTTGTTGGAACGTGCTTATCCCTGTTGCGTCTGTCCTGACTTGGGTGGTGGTGCCTGATGTTCCGGCAATCTCAAACCTGGGAGCACTGGGGGCACCCAGTGGAGCCCCCTGTATTGCCGGCCTTACCCTGAGATTTAGACCTTACGCTGGTCTAAAATATTCGATTCTTCCCACGTAACGTGGATGCTGCAACAACATTATAGGCCTGTGATATCTTTCACTGACACCAGCATAATATTCTAATACCACAGCAATGCAATCTGCATGCCAGCATGCCCAGTAGAGCATAGCCATCTGACCTTGAGATGCAACAAGCTGCTAGAGTTTAGCACTCAGCAGTCCAAATTAGGCTTATATTGTTTTCTGTCTTAAGACAATTCAAGTTGCTGACTGACTTCTGAAGAACTGTCAGTCTTGGCTTTTCTGAGAGATCATCACTTGTGACCCCTGCCAATGCAAAGCAACAAAAATGGCACTTTAATAGGAGAACTTTTACAGCTGAGAAGTTCCAACTTGCTCTGGAATTCCTTTCCCTTGGATATTCATTATCTTCTGCCTGATATTTTTAAACCTGCCTATGGGAGTTGGATGCCCAATTCCCATTAAAATTAATGTAAATTAATGGGAAATGAGTAACCAAATTAATTAATTGAATTAAAATTAATGAGAGCTGGGCATCCATATCCTTAAGGTAAGTTTTAAAGTTTCAGCCAGTGAATTTTAGGACAATGCAGGGATGGATAGACACAAATATACGCGTTGGATATGCATTGACCTATAGGAAATATGGGAAAGTTTTTCTGCCAGATCTTCGAAGACAGTTAGAACTCAGCCCTGTCAATGTATGACTGAAGTTTCTCCAGAGACTGACCCATGTTAATATATGATAATATTAAGAAACCTTATATATCTATATCCACATCCTAGGCAATGGCTGTCCATAATTCAGCTTAATTCCAGATAATAAGAGCTATCAGAATAAGATTTAGAGCTGTAGTTTGATTTTTAAAGAGGGATTGTCATAACGTATTGAAACATTAGTATATACTATTATTCAGAACTTCCCACGATTTCAGTAACTGTCACTTACTTCAAGCATTATTATTTCATATTTCCGGAATATACTGATCATTTCCATTTAATATATTTAAAGCTACTGATTCTCTCCACCACCACCATCGCTCTCCTATCCTTAAAAAAAAAGTCTATAAAATTTGTAGGCCAGCAAGAAGTTGGCTAATAATACAAACTGTGGATTTATATCAGCATTTGAAGTAGAATTTGGGTTTCCCTAAAACATTTATACTTTTTGCTGACAACTAAAATCACACAGCAATAGAAACTGCAATGTATCTGTGGAAATCTAATTCATTTATGTTTGTTTTCCAGTTTTCTGAGCGGCCTTCCATTTACCAATAGACTTTCAACTGAGTTTTTAACCACACATATTTCATTTTTTACATAGTGGAGAATTTGTTCTATGTGTTCAGGGACCTCACTACCACAGATACCCCATTATTAAAACAAATTCACTTCTTGTAGAAGCAACATTGTCATATTTCAAGGAATTCTGGCTACTCTGTCACTGACATAAACAGAAGTCTCTTGCAAGATGAAGGCAGAGCAAACATGAAACCTGCATGCATCATTTTATTAAAGAATGGAGCTTTCTATAAAATAAATTATGTAAAGTAACTTCTTACTGTTTAAGTAAATATAGTAGTTGGACTACCATATAGTTAACGTCTTGAAATTGGGAAGTTCTCAATAAATTTTATGTTTTTTCATTTACATAGACTGTCAGAGAATAAAGTTTTTCATGTAGTTCAGAAATGGAAGAAAACACCTTATAAAACAAGTTTTCAGACTACATCCTATGTACAGGACTGTATTTTTATGCTATCATTTTAGAAGACTAACTTTAAATGGGCTGTTTGGAGCACCCTTCTGTTCTTGATACTCCAGGATTCTATGAAATTTTAGGCTAACGGAGTGTAAGAAAGCCAGTACTAGTTATAGATGCCTGCTGAGTAAGATGTAGTCATGTTACAAAGATAGAATGATTTCAGCCAAAACAAGAATTCCTACTGTATCACAATTGTGATGATACCCCCACATTAAAATACCATGAACTCCTCTTTAAACCATTTTCTCGTATAAGATAACAAACGGCTACAGTCATTTAAACACAGCAGAAAAATTTGTCCAGGTAGAACTTCAGGACTTCCTACACACCTTTCAAAGAGTCTGTTATTCTTATATGACCAAAAAGTATACATGGATAAAGCAGCTCCAGGCCATCATATTATCCAACCAGATAAAGCCAGTTGAAATTAATTGCAAATTCATTGTACAGAACATCTGGCTATTTCTGTGTTTGCCTTTCACCCCTCAGAAAAGCACCTCTTATTGCAATTGTGATAAGTGATAATAGGATATATTTTTAAAATGACATTGAGTCAATGGCCCAATGCAAGTTAGCTTATAGGTACTCTTCTTCCTGCTCTGTTCACACACAAACCCAATAGCTGCTGGTGGAAAAAACATGAGAGTTAACAAAATTATGAGGGTTTAGGAAAAAGACAGCAAAATCAGAAAGGTTGTTTGTTGTCCCATGCCCTGTAACATGCATCAATACTGGCCAAGGCTGTGCATCCACTACCCGGAGACTTTCACAACTTACCTCTTTCCTTCTGTTGCATGTTTTATTATTTTTCTCCTAATTTATAGCCACACACATCTAAACAAGAAACTGTGTCATATTTAGCACTTTAAAGGATTTACATTACATGCGTATCACTGAAAGTTAAGTGTAATTGAATAAAATTGCTGCTAATTTTAAATAAGCTCCAGAGTTTCACGTAGGAACATGCACAGATGTAAAAGTTGAAAGAAAATCAGATTTATAATGTCGTAAAGGATAATTACTGAGGACATTTTCAAGGCAAAATTTCTACTGCACTCCCTGTAATTAGTGTCCAAGGATCTATTTAAAACTTTTGGTTCCTCTAGGTAACATAACAGCAATTCAGGGGAAATACAGCACAAGTCATCTACTCATAGCTAGTTTATTCTGAGGTTATACCTAGTTTATTCACAGGTCTGGTATGTTTCTGATGATGGCAAAACATATGCCTTCTTTTCTGGCTTTTTCTAGTATTTTAATTACTATGCAACTATATGTTTTATGGTAATTCTTAAATGACAACTTTTTAAATGTCTATGCACTCTTGAACAATTTTTCCAGAAGAATACAGACCATGTACAGAAACAGATACAGAAGATATGGCTCATACTGGTAGACTACTAGAAAATAAAAGCATCCCAAATAGGCTCCATGTACATCTCAGTTTTANAAAAAAAAAAAAAAAGACTACCTGAGTAGGAAGTATACATATCCACAGACTGCAAACCCTGAACAAATCTTGACAAAAAGATAAATATATTTATTTCAGAAGAAATGTGGAAGTTAAAAAGTTATCTTTTAAAAAGTTTCAACGAACAACTTTGTATCAAGGCTTTGTCATCCATCTCTATTAAGTAGAGAAATCTGGAGACATTCTGTTTCCCCTACAGGTTTTAGTCAGATTTTGATTCTTATGTTAAGACTGCTTTAATTCCCTGGGAGTCCTTTACTGCACACACCTTAGCAGACAAGAGCCACCTCCAGGCCGCTGCCATTTTGCCACTTCCACACCTCCTGCGATCTCCATGCGGCCTCTGATTGGCTGACACGTGGTGGCCACACCTCCTCCAGCAGGGCGTGGCCCTGCCAGCAGGCTGCCCTGCCTCTGCCTGGCGGTGCCGCCATTTTGTCACAGCCGTACCCCCTGTAGCATGCCATGTTGCCTATCCATGGTGCTGGGCCCGGTTTCTTCCATAATCACTTTATAGGAGTTTTGCAGGCAGAAACATGCAAGTAGGTCCCAGCTCCTTACTTATTCCCAGTTGTCAGCTGGCAGTGTGCAGCAGTTTTCTGCACAAAGAAAACTTTGCTTGGAAACACTGTACAAAGTGAGTATTGTGACTGTCACTAAGGCTTTGGTTCTCTTTTGAATCTCAGCAAGTGTATTCTGGGGTGGCTTTAAGCTGTTGCAGATAATGTTCATAATGCACGTGTTACTGCTGCACGCTACCTGGGTAAGTACTGATGAGAACTTAATGTGTGATGTTAAGAGGGGAAAACTACTTGCCAAGCAATTCACATCTGCACAACACTAAGTACCTGGGAGGCACTGGCATGGCTAGGATCTACAACAACACCTCCTGGGAAAGCTGAACTTCAATTTCTATAGGTGTTAAAATGTTCCAGTTTAGCTACATCTTTACAGATGACACTAGCATTTACTAAGCCACTACAAGCCTGCAACAAACCCCTGGAGACCTTTATTTACTACAATGTTATTCTTCCTGGAGCCGAGATAATTGGAACAAGCCAATTTATGGTCTCTCTGACAATCGTAAGACATACTGAGGTGTTATATTGGACCTTTGACGCGACATATCTGTAAACTGTATCTATAATTGTGGAAAGGTTAAAACAAAGTCCAATCTACATTTTCCCTAGTGAATTTTATGCTACTTTCCAAACCACAGACTTGTCCCATATTTCACCCTTGCTGCAAACACCAAGTGATTTATTAACTGCATGTGCTATTTAAATATTTCTTTCCAGCTCTTTAAGACATACATGTTGTTTTTCCATTAGCAAAAAGTTAGCCATTGTCCATGAGAAACCACAACAACATTGTTTCATTGAACATGTTAGAAAGCCTTTTCTTATTGCTTGCATATTGAATGTCTAGTCCTGTGCTTTGAGGGCAGTCAGTTTAATTTTGTCGAGGATATACCTTCATGTTTTACAGACAGTGTTTATTAGCTATTGCAGTTTTCCATTGGTCAAGCTGGATTTCATATGGGTTGGAAAAATTGTTGTGTTATATGCAGTCATATCTGTATTCATGCATACCCTTCCCACCCTCAGCCTCAGGCCATCATGTTACCTTTTCCTCTTAAAAGAAAATAAAAGGGGAAAATAAAAGTTGTCATCATATGTGAAGAGTTATAATTGCTGCAATGGACCAGAGGAATAGTGGCATTTAATTAATGACCTTCACAGTATCAACCACAGTTGGAAACAGGATTCCAAATGATATAAAATGAGGCCAAGATCTTCTCTTCTCTTCATAGAAAATTCAGTAGGTCAAGATGAAATATTTGTAATATATTTTGGGGGCATCTGGAAAGTTAAGATCAGCTCGTCTATGAACTCTAAGTTTAGCATCTTAAGTTGAATATGTCTGTTGTTCATGACTGAAAAATCTTTGAAAAAAGGTCAAGGAACATTGGCTTTACATCTTCCTAAGATAGAGACCAAACTTACTTGTCTTTCTCAATTTTGTGCGTGTTTTTAAAATGTATCAGTCATTTTAAACTGCAAAATTCAATACTGAGAATGTCTTTAATATTTCCCATAGATGCATTTGATAGACAAGTGCTTAATATTTAGGAATTTTAAGCAAATAATTCAATAAATAGTAGGGTTCAGTCTGATTTTTGCTTTATGTTAGTAGATGTTTTCCAACTCTATGAATACACCAAGATCAATAAAACATCCTTACTTTGACTAATGTTTGTTACACTTAAGTCTTCAGATGGAGCTTCAGTTTTGTGTGAGAGCAACAGTTGCCCTACAAGTTGCATCATCTGGAATGCTTTTCATGTAATGGCGTGTCCCGGAAACATCCCGTGAAAGACAGTCCTTGCAATGCTTTCATTCTGCTCTGAGGAGGTACTTGCAAGTGACTAGATATGCATGAAAATGTAAGACTCCCTCTATTAGGTCCAAAGTCTTGGTCAGTATACCCAATCAAGGCACGGCAGAGCTTGCGTTCATCCCTGCAAAACTGACTTTCCCTCTGCTAGAAGTAGATATAGTAAGAAAAGGAAGGGGGCATAAAATTATATAAAATTATTTTCACCAAGCTCTGTGCTAGCATATTATCCATATTGATCCAATCAAAAAAAAAAAAAAAAAAGGCAAAAAAACACAACATAGATTACAGGGAGGAAACTAGGAAACTTGTGAACTGATGAAGACCACATACATTCATGACTATAAAACATGCAGAGTTTTGAAAATGCAAGTAAATCAGCAGTGCCTGGAACCAGTTAAAAAGCTAGAAAACAGATGTCTGAAAGAGCTTTTCTTTGTCTCAATCAAGAAATCTAATCAGTAATAGTTTTCCCAACAGGGAGCATGCTAAAAAAGGATAGCATATTCTTCTGTCAATGGTGTGTTCCTCTGAGTTTTCTTTCCTTACTTCTCACAGAATTTCCACACGCAAAGGAAGAGAAGGAAAGACAGTGAGCATCTGGATTGGACTAATTTTAGTAGGTCCAGACAATTATTTTTCAGGTGTCAACATAGAATCATAGAATATCCTGAGTTGGAAGGGACCCACAAGGATCATCCAGTCCAACTCCTGGCTCCACACAGGACCAACCAAAAATCAGAGCATATGTCTGACAGCGTCGTCCAAACGCTTCTTGAACTCCAGCAGACTTGGTGCCGTGACCACTGCCCTGGAGAGCTTGTTCTAGTGCCTGACCACCCTCTCGGTGAAGAACCTTTTCATAAAATTAAATCTGAGCCTCCCCTGACACAGCTTCATGCCGTTTGCTCGGGTCCTAAACATGTCTGAACACATATTCATACATACCTTTCTATGAAGAACATACCTTGACCATGCCTTTGAAGAGCACATCTTTCAACAGATACTCAGCTGAGTTGAGCTGACACAAAGTTTACATCATTCTGACTGCACCCCAGGAGAGAATCGCACACACATTTCTATGTGTTTTGGTCTATGACTTAATACATAATTATGTAAAATTAATGGAAAACATGTAAAAATATATTTGTATATTTCTAGTTCAGCAAGTGCCTTGTCTCTTATTATAAATGTGTGTTTTTCCCTAGCACTCTCCAGCTACCATTGCTCAGTGGCACTACTGACTCTTAAAATAATGACCTTTCTGTATAGAGAAGATACACTTAGCAAGACACTTTGATAGATTTTTCCAACCTAAAGGACACCCATGTATGCCTGTAACAAATTGTAACTAAGTATCTTTGCTTAACCTTATACAGTGGTTTGACAATGCACTAAATCTGACTCCAGACTCCCAGCAAGGATCAAAAATACTATAGTCACATGATAAAGATTGTTTACTCACTAGCGATATTTCTTGATCAGTGTGAATGAATAGAGGAAATTTTATGCCAGATAAACTTTTGCCTGTCTGCCACACTAAACTTTATACTGGATCAGATAGTCTCCTCTCAATCTATACCATAAAAACTTTCCAATCATTTGGGAAAAGCACGCATGCCAATGTCTGATACAGATCACATTTTTACTCCTGGAAGACTCAGTCACGTATGGATCTGGTATTAAGGACTTTGGCTTTAGAGACTATTTTACTACCATTCCCACTACCAAGCAGTATTTGTAAAAGGACTCATACAGAACTAGGCATTCAGTGTGGATAGCAATGTAATAGGGAATCTCTATTTTACTTCATCATCTTCCTTGTATTTCATTTCGTTCACCCTTCTCCATGATCCTTAAAGGGAGGTGGTTGTTCTTGCATTTACCTATTTAAATGAAAGTATATAAGGCTGGCATTTAAATGGAATTTGTAATGTGAAACCCTTGCCCTGGATATATCCTGAATCCTTGCAGATGGATTTATCAGCTGCGCTAAATCTGTGAGCCGCAAGCCTCATTCAGTGCAGCTGTGGACCTTTGAAGTTCAGGATATGTATTTCTCAGTCCTGTTCTTCCTGCCTAGGTCACAGTAAGCTACCAAGCTTTCTGATGCCTTATTTGACTTACTTTGAGACTGTAGAAGTAATATTTTTTCATTTCAGCATTGTTCTTTCTCTGTTTACAAGCTTATCTGACAGCCAGTCATTTCCTTTTCATCTCCTTTCATTTTCACCTCAGACACAAGTACAGCGTAAGCGTGAGACAAAATTACTTTATAAATTTATTTTTATTATACAAATGCCCTGAAGGCCCAGAAAATGTAAAACTTGTAGTGTAAATGCTGTAGATATACATGCTGTCACAGTCACTCTCATTAAAAACTTACAAAACTCAACTAGCATAATGTATAGTGGAATAAAATAAACTATTTTTATATAGATGCATCTAATTGAAACTATGACTTTTTTAATTAGTACTTAAATTCAGGAAGCAGTAAAATTTGAAGTTGAATCTAGTTAGATTATTCGAGTCAAGTTGCTCGTTCTAGAAAGCATGAAGAATCAAAACACTGTTATTATACTCTACTTTTTATACAAGTCAAATATTTGTTTCAGAAATTTCCCAGATGTAATAAAAAAGGATAAAGCCAGATAACTTTAGAGACAAAATTCAATTGTTGCAATGAACCTATTTCTTCTCTAGGTTTTCGTTTTGTTTTGTTTTGTTTTGTTTTTTTCCCGTTTCACCAGTAGTTTGTTTTTGGTCAAACCTCATGTAACTATTGCATGATTTTTCATTTTAGCCAATGAACCAAAACAATCGATCAGCTTTAGTGTCCTTCTGAAATCCTAGGACTCTCAGAAAATACCAGCCAGAGAAATTGAACAACTTGCCCAAGGTCACAGAATAAACTAGGAAATTATCTGAGTCACAGTCCAATGGCTTAGACATCCTCCCTCAATAGACCTCATTAATAAAAACTGGCTGAATTTTATTAATAGAAATTAATTTGGTCCAGACTAGAGCTGAGCATGAGAGGCATATAATACAACTGTTACAGAGTGTTCTCTACGGCATTTCTAACCCTTAAGTATAATATATATTCGTAAGTCTGTGATGCTATGATAAGTGGAAGGTCTCACACAAGCACCATTACAAGAGAAAAATGAAATAGGTAGGTTAATAGGCATTCAAAACCAAATCAGATTTCATGTCTGTTTGGACCACACAGTAGAAGTTCCAGAGCTGTTTTTGTTTTGCCATGGCAGAGGCATTCATACAGACTGTCTGTTATGTCTAATAATTAAGGAGCTTATGTTGTCATAATCCATGGTATAATACATGGAAATCATTTAGCATCATTTTACATAGTTTGAAAGTCATATTTCAAAGCATCAGGATGTATGTCTGTGAACCTAACAGTATACTAAACACATATGTTTATTTTGGATCTGGGTTCTGTCTAGCTATGCTTTTTGCAGAGTTTTAGTATACAAGAGGCAAGAAAAAAATAAACTAAAGAAGAGAACAGGTGGTAAGAATGCAGGTTTTGTCCTTTTGCTAAAAAAAAAAAAAAGTGTCCTTTTTTAATGGTTGCTGTTTGAGAAACATTAAAGCACTAGCTTTCAATGTTTTCAGATAACATATTGGACAGCTATAATCAACATATTCCTGCTCAGATCATCAGTCTTTTGTTTGGGGATTCCACACAGAGACTTGTTTTCTTTTTTCATAATCCATTCCCACTGGTTTTGGGACCTTCCTTGATGAGATTTTCCCACCTCAGCTCTGTTACTGACAACAATATATAAACTGTACCTTTTCAAACCATCAACTACAGTGATGCATTGTCTCTTTATGGAGAGGTGCTACGAAGCAGCTCTCTGTGCTTCTTATTCTGTCATCCAATGACTTTCCTAATCAACAAATAACCGTTCTGTGTCAATTAATGTGCAAATACAGAGTAAAGGTTGGCCCGCTTTAGTTTATAGCTTCTTGATTTCCCTTATGGATTTCATTTACCTTGCTGTATTAGCTGATGACAACCCCTATCAGATTTATTACTTTTGTCAATCACTATATGATGAGCGTTCAACTGAGACAGAGTTAGCTACCAAAACAAACATTAATTTCCATGTAAACAACTTGCTTAATTTCTACTGATAGAGACTGGCTGGAAACAATGACTTATGAAAATTGAGATTCTAGATTTTTTTTTATTTTTGAAACTTAAAAGCACTTATTTTGGTCCAGCGTGTCATACTTATATACACATTTCCCTTCCTTCTTCTCCCCATTAAAAGAAATCCCAGAATGGCTTGTAACCTGGTGGCCATGGATTTTGCTTGAGGTGTGTCTATAACTGGTGTGATGTGTCAATAAATACTGCACAATGAGTTTTGTTCTAAACTTTCTGTGAAGTCAACGTCTGTTTTGTTAAAAGGAAAATTACTTACAAAAAAATCAGCATAGAACACCCAAAACCCAAACCAAGCGAAAACAAAGGGTCAACTAGAGTAGGCAACTGCACATGATTAAGGTAGCAGGGCTACTAAAAATTTCCAAAATTAAGTAAGATTGGAGTCCTCCAAGATTGCCGCTCTACAGCCATTAGATGGGAGCTTGCATTTCCAAGTTTACTACTCTGATGATGTAAACTGATTTCCATCACAACCACACCTTGTAAACAAAATACATAGGCTACAATTAACCACTCCTAGTCCTTATTAATCACGAAGTTAAGTATCCAAAACTTTCCAAAGTGACAGAAAACAGAGAAAAAAAGGTTGCTGAAAATAAGTTAGTCTTTTTGTTGTTCCCCAGGCCCCATAATTCAGTTTCTTCAATGGTATCCACAAACTGTAAAAATATAACCATTGACACCTTTAATACCTTGAATAATTTTCAAACATTAAGACTCTCACACAAATGACAATATGAAGAAATATACGGCATATGACTTTTCCAGCTGATTTAACACCACAATATGAGATTTATTCCCAAGCCTCTCAAAACCTTGAGAAAATTCTTATTTGCTAATACCCATTTCAAATACTTGTAAATTCAAATCCCTCTGCCTTTCCACATCCATAATGATGTCTGTTCACCTATACATTCTGTGACTGACTGCTGTACACTGAGTTCATGACACAGATAAATAGTATCAGAAACAGAAAATCTGCTCGAGTTTTCTTTAAATGTATTACAACACAAATTTTTAAGCACTTATTCAGTAGCATGAACAAGAAAGTAATTATTTGAAGTATATGCACTCTGTGGCACTAAGTGTGTCCCCAGAACATGGTTCTCACATATCATTATTTCAGTCTTGAATTAATTCATGTCTTAAAGTGATGCAACAATTTTTCATTTCTACCTCTGTACACAATTTTCCTCAGTAGGAATAGTGAGGCTGTAGAGCAGGCTTGCTTATATTGATGAAATAAGTTCCAGTCTGTGTTATGTCTCAGGTATGAATTATTCTTATTTCTTCTCCTAAGACTTTAGCACATTACGACAGCACATTGTAACTCACAGCTGAACTATAAAAAAATGGCAGGTGAGTTGTTTATGTAGACTCAGTGACTAACCTTGAGCTTACCCCTGCCACAAGCTCTAACTGAGAATGGGTGGCTCAGTTGTGGAAGCAGGCATAAAAGTCTGGGATTTGACAGGGCTTTCAAAATGAATTTAAAAAATAAAAATAAAAAAGTTCTGCTTCTTTTAGAAAAGTCAAGTAGTTTCTTCCTTTTGTTCCACTTCTAAGTGATCACTTATTTCCAACAAAAATGAAGTATCCCACTTTCCATATAAATATATATACAAAGTGCAGGTAGCATGGAAATAACTTTCTTAATAATTGCCATATCAACTGCTTCCTCCCGGAGTGATTCATTATTGAAATCATTACCTGGAAGACCTTCCTTACCTCGCCCTACATCAAAGCAGAGCTTTGTTTCCTCATGAAAATCAGTGATTTGGTTAAGACTTTTAATCTTAAACCAGTTAAATTGTGATAACAATTAGGTTGATTTCCTTCCCTCTGCAAGTGCTATACAAAAAACCATCAATCAAGGTGTATCTAATTATGAAACTAAGTTAAGAGGTGTTTGAGCAAGATGGCTAAGATTCTCAAGGGACCAGAGAATTGAATTGGTACTTCAGACATATCAAATTAGTTAATGATTTGGGGACCTTTATTCTGCAAGAGCATGTAAATTAAAAAAGAATAATGAAATTCATTAAAGCTTGGTAACATGGAGAAAGGAGGACATTTGGGCCTCACCACACGTAATTTTTAGAACCTGCTTTATCTTAGTAGAATGACAAGTGGGGGGGAGCACATTTTTGCAGAATTCACATTACAGAAGATCACAGTTTACACTGTATATCTGATCCCCTGAATTATTTCCAAGCACTTACAAACCACTGTTGCTCAGACTTGCTATGGACCCTTTGCTGGTGGTGGTATGGATTTAGTTCTTGCATATCCAACATCCAGGTACTTGTCAAGCCTTTCCCAGCCATCAAGCAGACACTTTTCAGAGGAGCCAGAATTAAGCGTGCTGGAAGACACCCCCACCATTCTGAACAGAGACTAGCGGGAGGCATGAGTAGTGTAGATACCTACCCTTATAGCAGCTGTTAGACACTCTACACCTGAGGAGATGTTGATTTAAGCCAGATGGTTAGAAATGGTGCTTATTCTAATCTTGCACTCATTGCCTCTTCGTAAGACTTCTTTTTTTTTTTCTCTTCTTTTCTTTTTTCTTTTTTTAATAAACAGAGCTTACTGCTTATTCTTACGTGTTCATTTTCTGTCAGTGAGTGCTTAGAGTCTGTAAAGCCCATCCTGAAGCAATAGATGGAAAGCAGCTACATTCTTTACACTAAGGTATGAATAGCTTGAGCCCAACGCGAGGGTTGTGGAGGTCTACAAACAGTCACCTTCAAATGACAGGTAGTTTGGTAGAATGTTTTACCTCACCGTCTGCACTGAGTCCTTCTAAAACATGTTGAATTATCTTCCAGTTACTAATTAAGCTTCAGTTTGGGAAATGCCATACTATTGTGAAGTACCTGATCAGTGCCTATTTTAGCAATACTCTTGAAGTGTGCTATTATAAAGACGGATAAAAAGAAAGAATACTTCAGTACAACATGAGGCATTTATCTCTGTTTTCAAAAGAAAGTAGGAAATACAGCACCTAAATTTTAATAAGCACCCAGAAGAAGTTTTTAGATGGAAAAAAAGCAATTAAATATTCCTTGTAGAGTCATACATGCTGCAATGTTGTTGCTCGGAGACACTGTCGCTATCGCTTGATATAGTTCCTCTACGGAAAGTAGAGCAATTAAAAAATACACCAGTTTCAGAACTTGACCTAGAACACAGGTGCAGATTTAGTATGTGCCAGCTCAAGAGCATTATTGCACACTTTTATTCTGACCGCTGACAAATAGCTGGCCTTCAAATGTATGCTCTGCATAAGCTAACCTCAGACTTTAATAGGTAAGTGTGAGTATATCAGGTGAATCTAGCTGTCAGAGAACACTAGATACTAACTGAAATGTTTTCTGTTTGGGCTTCATTTTGGCAAATATGCTCAAAGAAATGGAGGATAAGCAGCTAAATCCCCTTTCTCAAACTCTTCTCAAAAGCTTTGACAGGTGAATGAGTGCATCCCTAAATGGAGATGGTAGCAGGTGATTTAGCACCAGAGCTGCTCAGCATGACAGGCACTGAATGTCATGGCATGCTTTTTAAGGGTCTGTTGTGACCAAGCAGTTTGGGCCTAAAATTGTGCTTACTTGTTTTCTTCAGCAGAATCCTGAAATGTTGAAAAATGGTATGTGCTTCAGAGAGGGATTCTTATATGCTTGCAGATGGAGACCAGATTTCAAACTGTAAGCAAACTATAACACCCACGTTCACCAACATTACCTTCTTTCTAAGGTCCTTCAGAATTATCTGAAGAAGGCAAAGTTTTAATACCCATCATCTTGTAAATAATGTATTTACACTCCATTGGACTGATGTCATGGCCAAACTCAACTTGAGGAGTTTTTGTGGTTCCCCTGAAAAGACCAGGCAAATTTTGCAGAATCGGGTGATGTAGTATAGCTCAGATTTTGCTTCCATTTATGTATCTCTCATCTTTTTATTCACAGAATCAGAGAATACCCCGAGTTGGAGGGGACCCACAGGGATCATCCAGTCCAGCCCCTGGCTCCACACAGGACCACCCAACAATCAGACCATGTGTCGGATAGCATTGTCCAAATGCTTCTTGAACTCTGGCAGGCTCGGTGCCATGACCACTGCCCTGGGGAGCCTGTGCCAGTGCCCAACCACCCTCTTGGTGAAGAACCTTTTCCTAACACCCAGCCTGACCCTCCCCGTCACAGCTCCATGCCGTTCCCTCGGGTCCTGTCGCTGTCACCAGAGAGAAGAGCTCAGCGCCTGGCCCTCCGCTCCCCTTGTGAGGTATTCCTCATGTATTCCCATACACACTGTTGTTGACCTGCAAGGTTTTGGGGATTGTCCCCTTCAGTCAGATTAATTTGCAACACACAGTTGCTTAAGGTTACCAGCTAACATATCAAGATGTATTTCCAAATTATTTTTCTTTTGAAAATTAAAAGCAATTATTTAAGTGGCTGTTAGGAACACATCTTACCCAGTTGTTTCATAAGTAGGTATTTAGGATGTAAGCAGGAAACTACTCACTCAACTAAACACTCATTGCAGAGACTGCTTGAGAACTACTGGTTAGAGATTCAGCGAAAAAAAAAAAAAAAACATAATCGAATCCGTTAAAAAAAAAAAAAAAGCACAAAAGAACACATTAGAAAATTCATGCAACCAACAAAATTAACTTGAACGCAGACTTTTGTGATTGATGAAGGATTTATTGAAAGTTGCATGAACGGTTTTAGCCAGGCAGGTAGTTTTGGGTTCATGGCAGCTGCAGTATTAAACATCCGGTCTTTTCTTAATTAAATACGTTTAAGAAAATTATTACACAAGTCCATTTTTGGAATCTACCCAGTAAATGACTGTGGAGTAAGCAAGCTGTTAATCTTTAGTATCTGAAAAGTAGATTTCAGTCCCTAAACATGCTGCATCACCAAGTTGGTGCAGTACTGTTATGTAATCCACTACCTTCCCTTTACCTAGGAAAACTAAAAACTAAAAATTCCCTTACAAAGCACAGATGTGCAATCAAACCTGTTGCAAGGGTGACAAAGATTAGCCTAATATCACCAAGGGATCAGTAACAAAATTAAATTAGATCATTCCACTAGGAGTGCATGCCAGCTTCCACTATATTATTGTTCTTAACTTATGAAAATGCTTTTAACTCCCTGTGTTCATAAAGCCTATGACTTACTCTGTTTTCTTAGACTGTGCTTTTTTATCTGCTTCCTCATTTGTAATGTCGCTTTCTAATTTCATCAGTTTTTTTTTTATTATATTTTTAAGATGACATGATAATAGCTAGCTTTCTTGGGATGAGTGTTGATAGCACTAAGCTGCATTAAGACATTATGCTGTCAAAATTCTGCCATATTCCTTGTTATTTATCTATTTGTGCACAATTCTTGAAAGAATTTTTGGTGTTTTTTTTTTTTTTAATGTTATGTTCAGTGAACAGTCAGGTAAGTCACAGCAAAATTAATTTTGAGAAATGATGTTTTGAAATCTAGGCTGCGATGGACTGATTTTTTTATTATTATTTTTATTTTTTTATGTTGCTTCACAGTTTGTAGAATCAAACTGAAGAGTTTCTACTAATTTCAGCGTGGGTTGGAATGGACCTTCGCTAAATGAAGTTTTATTTCTTCAGGGTTCCAATGGAAATTTTTCCTCAGCTTCAAAATCCAGTTTGCAGAAAGCAAGGCCTTGAGCCTTTGTTAGCACAGATATGCCCTGAACAGATATTCTGAAAGAAGAAAGACTCATGAAGGCACATAATCCTATAATAAAACTTCTGAAGCCAGTGGGAGTTATTCCATTTTCTTTCAGTAAAGAACTTGAGGACATAGACATGTATTCTCACTGGCATTAATCAGACCCCTCAAACAAAAATTTCAGTAAGAAACGTTGTCATTTCCCCACCTTTTGATATTTTGTAATTTCTTTCCATGGAGACAGGTAATGCACAAACAAGAGAAAATGACATTATAATAACTGGTCTGATACAGTCTAACAGGGTAAAGATATGCCTCAGGTTTGTGTTTTTATCTTAACTCATCTCCTTAGCCTAAAGGGATATCTCACTTGTATTTTGGTGATAATTAACTTTGAGAATTACAGGAATTTTGAAAAGAATAATGTTAGAGAGTAGAAATTAAAATTCTTATTAGTTTTCATTAAAAATTCCATTTTCATATGGTTCAGTAAGCTTTTGTATAAAATGCATTCTCTTAAAATGTTTTAATGCAATATTGAATATATTTCTTTGATCCAATTTATTAACAAGTATTTTAGGGTCAAGCAAACCATTAGGCTACCTGCACCCCTGGAGATGTATTAAATATTCACTAGTATTTAAAACACTTCCATGAAATGTATCTTTATTATAAGCACAATTCTCTTTTTCATTCACACATTGATAGTCATCAAGACTACAGAGGGAATTTGTATGGAAAAAGGCTTATTGGTTTATATGTACATATATAGGATTATATACCTACAATACATATATATTTTAATAAGACTTCATATCCTGGAAGCAGTGTTGCACTGAGGCAAACCAGTCCAAGTTGAGCAAAGGAGTGCTGCCAAAGGATAGCCCTGCTCTGAAATTTAAGAATGCAACTTGTCGTGGAGTGCAACTTCTGACAAAGCACAGAAATGGCATTTCTAACCAATGTTTCAAGATGCATCACAGTACACTGTCAAAGATAAAAACATTTTTAAGGAATGTTGCCAAGGCTAGTAAACATAATGTTTAGAGCCAGAAAATCCTAATTCTGATTAATTCTGTTTTGCACTAGTGTGCTATGCACATCTTCGTAATATAAAGGCTTCCTTAAACTTCATTACTGGTATAAACTGTATTACAAATTGAAAGCAGGGCACTGATACTTCACTGTGAGGAGAAGATGGACTATTTTCTTAAATATAGTACTGCTACGTGATACACTTTCTTCATAACAGTAAATTCAGGAGGTGGGCAAGCAAGCTTTGCAGTCACTACCTGAAAAAAGAGTGACAATATAGCCCTGAACCTAGGCATGCTGCTGTTCCTGGAGAAGAACTGGAAAGAGGAAGAGGAAGGAAGGAAGGAAGATGCGGATAACAACATACGTTAAGAAGAGCTTTCTGCCTACCTTAGGAACTGGCGTGGCCCTAGCAGATGTGTTTTGGGATCAAAAATATGTTCATTGTCTATGGACTAATTCATGTATGAAAAGTTCTGGGTAAAGAGCACACACATGATTTAAAACTTGTATCTTTGACTCACAAAGCACCCAAGTCAACTAGCTAGACAATACAAATCCAGAATTTTATTTGTTTTGCAAACTTACTGTTTGAAACCAAAGAAAATAGACCTAGTTTCTACACTGGTTCCTCGTGGTAACACTTCCATGAAGATATAAGTCATCTGCATTGACTTTAATAAAAATATAGATTACTTGATTAGTTGACCTCAAATTGGTAGAGCCTTTAAAAATGCTCTGACAAGGAAAATTCTTCCTTAGGTTTGTTTCAAAAAGTGCATTTTGTTTCATTACAACTCTGAAAGGCACAGAATGAGATGAGAAATTGCAATTCCAGAAAAAGACATCAATTTTCATATGCAGTATAAACAATAAAAGAACACATTTTCCTTCATTTGCTTGGATACTTAACACTCAAATTTCTTTGTTGGTTTCCCCCTTTTCAGTACAGCCTTCTGCATGCATGAAAAGCAGAAAGTTTTATATTGAAACATATGACAGATGTGAAGAGTTTCTTGCTTCCTATGATGTTTATAAACATTACTGTATCAAAATTTGTTTTGCCAAGGGCAAACATTACCTCTGGAAAGAATTCAGCTTTCATGAGGAAGAAAGTAGTATTTTAGGAACTAGCTACAGAATTTCCATTATCCGAAGGTACATTATGCATATCTCCAAGGTTACATGCTCTCCAAGGCACATTACTGAATATGTGCAAGGTTTCCATTTTCCTGACAGGAACAATTACAAATGCCATGCAAGAATAATTTCACGCAAAGAACAGAAACGAGCATCAGTTCTTGTAGGCAGCAGTTACAAATGCTTCTACTAATGCTACAGTTGCAAAACAAAAATACTGAATAGTAAAAAGATATATTAATCATAAAAACTAATTATATGATTTTATAACAGGGCACTAAGTAGGTATGATTTGATTTGATAATACTTACCTTCAAAGTATGAATATACTCTTTAAACTGTTTTACCTTCAAAGTTTTAGTATACTCTTTAAAATGTTTGTTTGGTTACGAGAATTCTCCATGCCATATCTGTTCCAGAAAAAAATGGCGAGAACCACCACTTCTAATTAAAAAAAAAAAAAAGTTGAAAGTTTGTTTTGATCCTCTGACACTGACATCTGTGAAACTGAAGAACCACTGCAGGTTTTCCACATAAGACGGGATTCCTGTCTCTTCTGCTGACTCAATATTTGGTCTGTACTTGTTAACAAAGTGATTGTATATGCAGAGTGCTTGAGTACTGTGTTTGTCTTTTACAGGAATATTTTTAAAAGATCTTTTAAAATATACTTTGAAATAAACCACTATGAATAAGACATGCTGTTTTCAACAGTTCTTTTGTTTCAACCAGAGGGAATGCTAGCACCATAGATTCATTTTTAATATTGCTCTGGACAGCTCCAGGATATTTTGGCACTTTTTCCACCATTTTTTTTTCCTTAGCTTCTCTGTCTGTAAAGTGAGGAATAGTCAAGGAGAACACTTCTTTAATAAAGCTCAGAACTAGAGAAATGGAGATATATAAGTAAATGCTAACATAACTTATCTGAGCCAGCCTGCGTTTGCATTGGAGTTTACTGACATTTGAAAATAGGTGGGAAAAAGGTGCACTCAGAGCTGATAGAAGTCTTGCTGCTTGCGATCTTAAGGCAAGGTTAATGGAAGAGCCTTTCCCACCATCTATTTGTTTCACTGGACTTTGGAATGTTTTCTGTCATGTTTAGCTGGATTTTGTATTCTTTAAAGTTAACCTCTTGATATTCCCCACTCCAACTTCCTCATGCAACAAAGTTTTCCCATGAAAAATTCTGTCTCATCAAAACAATAATGCTTTTTAGAAGAGGCACTATATACCAGCAACAAAGTCGACAGGAAGCCTACTCAGGTTCAGGATGGAGTTTGTGATTCATACAGGAGAGAAACACAATTCCACAATATCTGGTAAGTGAGAGATCCTTTTTGCAGGTCTATCTTCTGCCTAACTCAGAGGAGGGCCTTGAAGCTCAAAGCCCGTGCAAGCTCCTTAGCTAATGGCTGCTGTGGGCTGTTTATGGCGTGTGCAAGTTCTTTCCAAATTGAAATCAAAAAAAAAAAAAAAAAGTTTTCAAAACAGAATTATTCTTTTCTGTGCAGCTGTGCTGAGCAAGTGCCTTCAACTTCATCAGTTTAAAATTAGATAGGTCTTGAATCATCTGAGAAGGTAACTGCATACTGCTTCCAATCTTCAAGTTAGGCTGTGCTTGAGAGTTTCAAGATGACCACTGAAAATGTTACTTACTTGTAGTAAAAATATTTTATAATGCTGGAAATGGTCTCTCCATCCAGCTACAAGAACAAAA
This sequence comes from Anseranas semipalmata, assembly GCA_013399115.1. NCBI lineage: Eukaryota > Metazoa > Chordata > Aves > Anseriformes > Anseranatidae > Anseranas > Anseranas semipalmata. The sequence goes on along the minus strand of VXAA01004138.1, from coordinate 245,843 downwards.
GTAGCCTTTAGCCAAGCATTAATGAACAGTGGTGATTGAAAGGTGATGGCTACTATGGAAGAAGTAAACCCTTGTGGTTTTTCGTTGTTTTCCTTTTTTTTGTCTCTAGTTATCTCTCCTCTAGCTATTCTTACAGCTATTCTCCCTTATTCATCTGCAGGAAAGTGTAAAGGATGTTCGCATTTTCAAAATGTTCTTCAATTTTGGGTTCTACTGTTGTGTGAAGACTCCCACACATTAGCTATGCAAGCTTCTGAAATACAATGCAGTATTTTTCAAACATTGTATTAAAATCATAGGGCTAGTCAGAAGGACATAACAGTAAAACTGCTATCTCAGGATAATAAACTCATGTCAATTTTATTTTGTTAAGAAATCAACATTCTGTAATAAAGTGTTTAATAGGGTAGATTGTGAGTCAGCCACTGTGAAGTTAAAGCCAGCAGCTGCCCTGAGCTGCAGAATTACTTAGCTTACTTAAAATCTCCCTGGAGCTATTTTTAAACCTCTAAAATATTTTCTTCTTGTGCCATTTTACACACCAATGTGTATTAATTTCCACATTTCAATATAATGACAAACATTATACATATTTAGATGTGTAAAACACACTGACAAAAGGTAATTTGAAAAGGTAATGCACCCCATTCTAATGTAAAGAAAACTTATACAAATATAGAATCATGGCAGCAGAATTATGGAGGTGGGAAGGAACCTGCCAAGGGCTGTAGTCCAACCTTCTACTCAAAGCAGGTCTGTTTACCACAGGTTGCTCAGGGTCATGTCTGGTAAGGTTTTGGATATGTCCAAAGATGGGGGTTCCATAGCCTTCTGAGAAACTTGTGCCAGTGTTTGACCACCTCCTGGTAAAGTTTTTCCATCATTGTATATATATAAAACTGGAAATTATTATGTTCTGACTTATATCTAGCACCTTTCATTCTACCACTGTGCACCTCCAAGAAGAATCTTCCAAGCCAGGCAATTCAAGACAGCAATCAGGTCTCTCATGAGCCTTCTCTTCTCCAGGCTAAACAGACCCGGCTCTCCCAGCATCTTGGTCCTCTGCTCCAGCCCCCTGACCATCTTGTTGGCCTCTGCTAGACTCATTCCACTGTGTCTATGTCCTCCTGTACTGAAAACCCAAACCTGAGCAGAGTACTCCTGGTATGATCTTGCAAGTGGCAAGCAGAGGGGAAGGATCACCTTCCCGGGCCTTGTGGCTAAACTCTCACCAATACAGCCCACTCCGCAGCTCACCACATGCTCTGTAAGGGTACACTGATGGTTCATGTTTAACTTCTTGTCCACCAGGACTCAGGTCTTTTTCTGCAGTTGCTTTCCAGACAGTTAGCACCCAGGTGAGTTAAGGCAAAACAATAAACCAATGGGTAAGGGGTAATGAGAAATTTCTCCATGATTTGTCTAACGGTACTGAAGCATGGCATTAGCATCCTCCTTAGGAAATAAGTAACAGGTGAAACAAGGAGAGGACCAGCTGAGGCCATATCTATGGTCTGGACGAGATCCAGGAGCCTAAAGAGCATGCGCAAACTGAGAAGGTGAAAAGTTCAACTCTGAGGAAGACGCCTTACTTCATCAGGACGACCACCTGGACGACCACTAGAGGGGCTCTACGCAAGCGCAGAAGAAGGAAGAAGATGATTAACATATGAAGCGGGGCTAGGCGGGGTTAGAAAATGAATATGTAGACAGGTTGCGAAACTTAATGCATATGTAATACTTTAGAGAATAAAAAGGAGGCGTGGGCTAACAACAGGGGAGCGTAACTTTGCGGAGATATCCCTTAGGCTCCCGGCGCCAAAATAAACGCATACTTTACAACTTTGTGAGTTGTGAAGTGCTTCCTGTGAATCACAGGGTTATTGCATTGCAGGGGCAGGACTTCACACTTGGTTTACTTGAACATCATGAGGCTTCTGATGATTCCTGTCTTAAGCCTGCTGGGGTCCCTCTGAACAGCAGCCCTTGCTGTACAGTGCAGCAACCTTTTACCCCTGCTTGGCACTGCCCGCCAAGTTGCTCAGAGTATGTACGCTATCCCATCATCCAGATCAGTAGAGATGTTAAACTGAATTGGCACCAATATCAGTCCCCATGGGACACAACTAATACCAGACTGCCAGCTGGACTTTGCACTGTTGATCATTACCCTTTAAGCCCCAAAATCCAGGCAATTTTAGACCCACCTAACCAACTACTTATGCAGTCCATATCTCACCATTTGGCTGTGCTGTAGAATGTGATGCCAAAGGCTTTACTAAAGCTAAGATAAACAACATTCATTGTCCTCCACTTGTCCACACAGCCAGGCATCTAATGGAATGCAATCAGGTCAGTTGGAAAATTCACATTGCTTCTTGCCAAACCTGAATTATTCTTCGTGTGCTTGAAAGCATCTTTGAGAAGCAATTGTCCTATGATGTTCCCACAAACTGAGGTAAAGCTGTCTGATCTGTATTTTCCCAGATCATCCTTCCTCCCCTTCTCATGAAGGCAAAAAGGAGGGGCACCTAAAGTCACAGATGTGTTAAAATTTACTGAGGAAACAACGGTGAAGGACAGTAGTAGATAGTGAAATTTAAGATAGATATGCAGTATCTGGTTCTCTAATTCACTGTATAAAGGAAGGGCTTTAATGATCCTTCCTTCACTGTCCCTTCTCTACCTCTTGCAGAATTGCAACTACAAGGCATTTTCCAGTCTCACAGGAATAAGAGCTCCCTGCAAAAGCTTCTGCAGACAAAAGTGTGTTTACAGGAAAATTGCCACTCATAACAAGACCACCTAGCATCTCTTCCTCAAACCATGTGTTTTTCACAGGCACAGACAGAGTGAGCTTCAGAGCCTTTTTAAATCATTTTGGACGTGCCCCTTTGATGGGGCTCCACCTACACCCATCTGGACATGACCATGCAACTGAACCACTTGGGGACTGTTTCTGGTCAGTAGCCACAGTTCCCTGTGTTGAGAAGCCCAATGTAATTTGACACCCATAAATCCACTCAATGTAGGGATCTTTGAAGAGCAAGCTGATTAAGATATTTCAAACATCACTTTCAAAAATTTAAGTCTTCCATCTACAGTTGCAGAGCACACACACACACACATACAAAAAAAANAAAAAAAAAAAAAAAAGACAAAAATCAATAAAGATTAATAAATATATTTTTGACCTGACCTTTAATCCCTTTACACACAGCTTTACACACAGATGAGCCTGGTTAGCTGCATATTCACACTGGGGAAAGCAGGCTGATCTGTTGTTTTTTATGCGTCTTGAATTTCTGTCAATGCCCTGTGCCAATGCATAGGCATCCACTTCCCAGTGAATTCCCTTTTGTTTCAAGTTTTGGAAACTAGTAGTTTAGCATCTTCCTTATTTTTCCCCAAGAAAAAACTTGGGACAAATAAGCCATTCTATCCCAGACTGGCCCAGACAGACTGGCTCCTTTTCAAATAGAGCCCTTTGAACCTCTTTTTCTCAGGAGTGTTACCTATGCCATTATTTAGCTTCCTTCTGTATTTCCTCTCAGCTAATGCTATTCATTCAAGCAGGGTCCTATCACAGAGGGATTAAGCTACACATGACAGGAATAAAAACCTCCTGCATTCTCCACAGGGCAAGTGGCAAGCAGAGATAAAATAAAAATAAAAAACAAAAACAAAAACAAAAACAACTGACTGGGCTTCACAGTTTGTTTACAGAGCTTTGAGATCTAAATGGAAATTTATTCCATCAACTTAATTAATTGCACAGAGTTACATTCAGATAAAGGCTATCCAGCTTCATTAAATATAGCCAGAAAAAGGCATTCCAGTGCTAACCTACAGCTTCTGAAGCCTGTCTCGCTTGTTAATTGAGGATTATCACATCCTTTTAATCCCTGAGTGTAGCAAGTAATTTGCTGATGTTTGTACGATACTGGCAGAGCATTGCTTTTGAACAACTTGTGAGTTGCAACAACCTGTTATCTGTGAATCTTCTGTGAAAGGAACAAAATAATCCAGCACCACAAACCCAATTAACAAATGCCCATAGGTATTCCTGTAGTTCTGTACCAGAGGTGGCGTTTCCAAGTATTCTGCTGCTTCTACTCATACCCTGAAAGACCATTTTGATGACCCTTGTGGAGGATATTAATCGTGTAGCTGATACTACACAGAGGAAAGATCTACTGCAAATCACAATACTTAATTCCTTCTCTTCCTTTATTTTGAGTCTTTCACTGAAAAAATACAGCATCAGCTCATTGATGAACAAAACAGAAAGCCATAATGGAGAAGTACCTTATCATCCACAGCATTCTCCTGAAGAAACTGGCTGCTCATGGCTTGGACTGGCGCACGCTTCATTGGGTTAAAAACTGGCTGGGTGGCTGGGCCCAAAAAGCTGTGGTGAATGGAGTTAAATCCAGTTGGAGGCCGGTCATGAGTGGTGTCCCCCAGGGCTCAGTGTTAGGGCCAGTTCTCTTCAATATCTTTATCAATGATCTGGATGAGGGGATCGAGTGCACCCTCAGCAAGTTTGCAGATGACACCAAGTTAGGCAGGAGTGTTGATCTGCTCGAGAGTAGGAAGGCTCTGCAGGAAGATCTGGATAGGCTGGACCAATGGGCTGAGGCCAACTGTATGAAGTTCAACAAGGCCAAGTGCCGGGTCCTGCACCTGGGGCACAACAACCATAAGCAGTGCTACAGGCTGGGGGATGAGTGGCTGGAAAGCTGCCTGGCAGAGAAGGACCTAGGAGTATTGGTTGATAGCCGGCTGAATATGAGCCAGCAGGGTGCTCAGGTGGCCAAGCAGGCCAACAGCATCCTGGCTAGTATCAGAAAGAGTGTGGCCAGCAGGACTCGGGAAGTGATTGTCCCCCTATACTCAGCTCTGGTGAGGCTGCACCTCGAGTACTGTGTTCAGTTTTGGGCCCCTCACTACAGGAAGGACATCGAGGTGCTGGAGCGTGTCCAGAGAAGGGCAATGAAGCTGGTGAGGGGTCTGGAGAACAAGCCTCACGAGGAGCGGCTGAGGGAGCTGGGGTTGTTTAGCCTTGAGAAGAGGAGGCTCAGGGGCGACTTTGTCGCTCTCTACAGTTACCTTAAAGGAGGCTGCAGCAAGGTGGGATTGGTCTCTTCTCCCATGTGTCTGGTGATAGGATGAGGGGGAATGGGCTAAAGTTGTGCCAGGGGAGGTTTAGGCTGGATATTTGGAAAAATTTCTTCACTGAAAGGGTTGTGAGGCATTGGAACAGGCTGCCCAGGAAGTGGTTGAGTCACCATCCCTGGAGGTCTTCAAAAGATATTTAGATGTAGAGCTTACTGACATGGTTTAGTGGAGGACTTGTTAGTGTTAGGTCATAGGTGGGACTAGGTGATCTTGGAGGTCTTTTCCAATGTAAATTATTCTGTGATTCTGTGATCTAATGCAATATCTGTGATCTTTCATTGATAAATGAGTTATCCTGTGTTTTAAGTAGCTACTCCTAGGACATTGATAAATATTTTGAAGAGGACTGGATCAATGCATTTTAGGCACAAAGCTTTTCCTAAGCATGTATATTCAAGAATCCATTGTTCCTGACAGGATGCCTCAAGTGTGTTGCTGCCCTCAGCATTTAGAAGTGCAGTGTGTCCTTTCTAACTGGGAGATAAATTCATATGTTTGTGAAACAAAGTGATCATTTATATGTTTTGGATATCTTATATTAAGCCACAGGGTTACTGAGATTTTCTTTAATAAAATAAACCCTCTTTGTTCCAGCAAGGCAGAAAAAAAAAAATCCATGTAAATATGTTTAACGTTCTGTTCTTTAAGAGATGGACCTCAGGCTTCCTAAATCTTGCAGAGGCAACATACCATTTGTAATGTTTTGGGGATTTCCTCTATATCCCCCCAAATTCACTATATTTAATCTTGAGTTTTCTGAGTAGAGGATTAAGCCTATTTCCAATGAAAATTCTTCTCCTGTTCAGCTAAATACTTATTCCTCTTTTCTCGTTACACAGAGGAAAGACTGGAGAAAATGCAAGACATTGTTTTTGTCGTGTTTTTTTTTTTTTTTTTTAATCATTGTTTTTATCTTTTATTGTAGCCATCTGCAGAAGACTATCACAGTCCCAAAAGGTCAACAGTCTAAATTCAGCAAGATGGTATGCTCTGATATCTCCAATTTAGAACAGAACCAGAATGAAAAGGTTAGAACTTCTTTCCCAAAGTGGGTTTAAGTAACATTTTGGCTCCAGTATTGATTTTCTAGAAGTTATACAAGCATTATTTCTTCACTAGTCTAAGCCAGCATATGAAGTCTGCCTTGCTTCTGGTTATTAAAAAAATAAAAAATATATATATAAAAAAATCACCTCGCTTAATAGTTTCTTCTTGTCTCAAATTACAGCTGTTCATTTTCTGAAATTTCCTCCTTGGTCTTACAGGAGTCAGATGCCACAATAACCATTGTCCCTCTCTTCCTGGGTGGTTTGCAGGCCTTAGTGAGACACCAGCCAGATGGCTCTCTCTAGCTCTTCACAAGAGAAACTCCTCTCACAACAGGAAAAAAAAAAAAAAAGAAGAAGAAGAAGAAGTCTACTCCTACTGCAGTGATAGATCTTAACATTAGGACTTCCAAGAAAAGAGTCATTACTAATCAATTGGAAGAGCATTCAGTATTCACTTTAATATTGTTCTTTCTGAAAGAAATGGAAGTCTCAGGCAGAGAGGTTCTCACAGTTTGCACTGGAGTCACATTTTGAAAAAGCAATGATTTTCTCTTTTTTTTTTACCCTTGAGAGTTCAAGGGTAGAAAACACCTTAAAAGTGCCAGTTAACAAGACAATGCAAGCCAGACCAATCTGACTAAGACAGGACATGCTGAGCAAATAAAAAGACATTATCTAGAAAATGGGGTTTAAAGTAGTTATTTTGTGTACGGACAGAGCTATGCTAATGTCCAGCTGTAACATTCAAGCAACAGTCACACGTTTCACCCACATCTTGCCTCGGGCTTAACAGCTTTTTTCATATATGTGTGGCTGCAAAGCCAGCTAGCTCCTCAGTCCCACATCAAGCAGACATCAAAACACATATCTACCAAGAAGCAGGAATTTACATTCTATGTAGGTTTTAAACTGACATTTGGAATCCCTTTTAACTTGCTGTTTACAGTAAAAGAAATATCACGCATTTTCTGGTGTTCTTGCTATGAAAGAAAGCAGCCCTATTTTCCATAAGCCCATCAGAATGTGTTAGGAAGCATGCTTATTTAATCTATAGTGAACCTTAATCGATGTTCTGCATAGCTATGCTGTACCATACTGCAGCATTAGACAATTACGCCATGAAGTATTTTTGAATTAACAGCCTGTCTGTTGCAGATAAGCATGTACATAATCATGTTTAAAAAAAAAAAAAAGAAAAGAAAAGAAAAGAAAAGAAAAGAAAGAAAGTCATAAAAAGAAGTGCAATTAAGAACTGCAATTATGAGTTGAAACTTCATTTTTAAACGTTCTACTTTTCTATAGGACTTTTTTTTGATGAGGAGGCATAAGACATGCTGCTTCTTTCCCTGCAGTAAATGCCACGACAGAGAAAGGAGGATAGAGAGTCATGAATAAACACACGATTATATCACTTCATTGTATTTAGATTACAAAAGTTCTCAGCCCACCAAGATGTTTGGCACATGAGATAAAAACTCAAACAAGCCAAGATAAGAATACCAAAAAGTCTTGTGACGTTAAGTTTCTTCACCTAGCCCAGTTCTACAAGGTGACTTCAGGGGGCACAATCTGGACTCCAGCACAGGTACAGCTCACCATGGCAGGAAAAGAACAAAAGGCTCATAAAGGCCACTGGAGCTTGAGATCCCTTGCGAACTGGTCATCAGAATGGTTGTAAACGAGTCACGGCACAGTGACAAGACGATCTGGGGAGATAAGGTGAACATTTCCATGTAGCTGACACTTTGTTATGCAGCCTTTTCAAAGTCTTTAACCCATTATTAAAGTGGTTGTGCAGTTTTCAGACAGAATTTGTCACTGCAGGGTGGAATTCCCAGAACTACCTTGCTCTTCACTAGGGAAATACAGTAAAGACTTACCATAAGGAATAAAGATCAAGGCAGGAAATTGAAAATACTTCTCACCTTTCCTTCCCTCCATCCTTTTCTCACCTACAGATCTTCTCTACAGTACACTAAAAAACAACAACATCTGGTACACATCGACAACAACTGCTGCCTTCTTAGCACAAGTATTTGTGAGAAAAGTAATCAGAGACACCTGCTACTCCATGCTCAAATGTTCAAATGATCTGCCAGGCTCAGGTGCTCTTTCAAGAGTTAGTGGTTTTTCATCTCTAGAAGTATGCGGACCTCTGCCTCATGCAAGTTTTGCGCATCTGCTAGCAAACAAAAGAAGAAAAGTTCTGTAGAAGCAGTGTTTTAAATACTTGTGCTGTGGAAAAGTGAAAGAAAAGAATAAAGGCAGGTTTCCAAAACAAAATCCTTATGGGCTTCTAAAGGAGACCAAAGTGTCGAAGGAAGGGGATTTTATATTATATGACACTAACCCCGACTAACCCATACAAATACATGCTTGTGTTATGATCTCACAATTCATTCTTAAAGACCTCAGAAGACATCTTTCTAACAATGTGATTTTCCACTTGACAACCTTTCTTTTTTAGAACAGAAATTAGTAATGCTCCTGTTCTCTTCACCTTCATCTACATTTACATGACAAGTACCTTCTGCAACAGGTCTGGCACCACTTCAGTGGTGGGAAACTGCTGTTAGCAAGAAGAGAATCAGATCCCTGGCCATTGAAGAATGCAATACAGTAAGTTTATTAGGCACATCAACTCTTCCAAAATTGTTTTCATCACATGCCTATGAATTCTAGTAGAATTTCTATATAGCAGTGTTGAGATTAATGAGACAAATGCAGAAAACTAATTTCCTTCCAGGGAAAACATGTTTTATTAAAGAACATCAGAAAATCCTTACATATATTTCTGGGTATGAACTATGTTAAGGCAAGTATTAATTGTATGTACAATGCAATTATTCCTTAAAAAATCATGGTGGATTGATGTTGGCCAGCTGCTAGACATCAGCCCAGTCACTCTCAGTCCTGCTCCTCAACAGGACTGGAGGAGAAAATAAGGTGGAAATGCTCATGGGTTAAGATAAACAACAGGGAGATCACTCACCAGTTACTGTTACAGGCAAAACGGATTTGATTTGGGGAAAATGGATTTAACTGACTGCCAATTAAACTAGTTTTTGGTAGTGAGAAACAGAAACAAGAACTAAAACACCCCCCCACACACTTCCATATTACCATAACTAAGATTTTGTTTGTAGATTTATGATTTAAATGAAATGAATTTTCAAGTCTGATCTCCATAATCCCTTTCCTCCCACAACCATGATAATCAGTATAAAACTTCAAAATAATCATGACATTCACACCTTTCAAATATGAAATATTGCTGGTATGTGGTCTTCAATTAAACTTGACATTTCCCTGAGAAAGTGCTTGGTTTCTTGCGTGGAGGCATTCAGACACACGCAGAGAAAGAAACCCAGAGAGAGTACTACTGCAAGGCTTTCTCAAGCTGTTAGGAATAAACTAACATTAGACAATTTTAGCTTTTGGGGTCAGATTCATTTGTGCTGTCTGCTTTCTTTGTTTTGTTGCATTGTGCCAGATGGGCAGAAAGTTGGATTCACAACTGTTCTGCATCATCAGGGTAGCTTCAAGCAGCGGGAGCTTGCAATTCACTGCTGGCTAAAACAATCCCTTGCTCACATTTTCCCCTCCCTCACTCTGTGTTGCCTGGTGTGAGTTCACACACATCCCCAGCTGCCCCCTTCAGCTAACAAACTCAGCTGAAGTATATTTAACTGCAGACAGGAGATGAGAATAAGAAAAAAAATGCAGGATGCACTTGAAGGGTGAGCCATTATGGGAAAAGGCCCAAAGAGAAAATACTTTATATTTCCACTACAGTTTGTCAGTATTTCCCACATGGAGAAATATACATCCTGCGCACCTGTTCCATCGTCATGGTAAGATGAAAGATTTTCAATGCCTTACTTGCCACTACAGTCATCAGAGTAAATTTTGATGTGTTTCTAAGAAAACCATCATGGAAGACACCCTCTCCAGCCAACTGTTAAGCCCAGGCACCTGTCCTCAGCCTTACATTAGTCGTGTCGCAGGCATACTTATGTCCAGCCATCTACCTTGCTGATCCTGACCCACAGATCTGACTGCCGAGCTCAGCCTCAGGTCTGCCCCATCACTGCGGACTTCCTTAATGGCCACCAGGCAGTGGCTGCCCCCGGCCACTGCCACCAGACCTGCCCGCTCACCTCTCTTGGCTGCTGCAGGACTGCGGCCCTTGTTGACAGCCCAGCTAGCACCCTCAGCTCCCTTTGCCACCTCCCTTGGCCAGCCCTGCTGCTCCCTGGCATTGCATTTCCCGAAATCCAGTGGCCACACCCTCATATTATGCATGTCAGGGTGTTATCTCCACTTAAAAAGTGGAGAACGGGTACAGAGAGACAAAAAAAAGCTTATCCCCTATTGAAGTTCCCCAGTATTAGCTATGCTGGTAAAATTTCCCATCAGATGTATCTGTAAGACTTTTTCTCTGAATCTGTTTAAGCCATTTCTCAGCAAATTGAAAGAAAGCTGAAAAAAGAAAGCTCTTTGATTCTGGGAAAATAGTGCCTATATGAGAATATTTATTAACATTCTAGTGTCAATGTAACAGTATAGCACCATTAAAATAATTTTCTCCATATAAATGAACCCTATCATAATGTTGTGACATCTGTGACCGTGTTATATATGTGACATGCTGATGCTGATTTTGCAGACACCTTTATATATAAAAGAAAATCTTTGCAGCTAATATACTTGTTGGAAGCAATGGATAAAGTCATGGATACAAAGCAAAACCAGAAAATTCCCCGAGACACTTGACAAGAAACCTGCTACTGCTTAAAGGGAGAACATGGGATTATGGAGGAAAGTGCTTTTCTGCAAGTAAAGCAAACACGGATCTAGTACACACAGTAAGGACTAGAAGAGGATCCTTATAAGCTCAGAGCTTGCAGTTATTTTTATTTCACAGTTACTGGCTTTCAAGGGTCACAAACAATTAGGGTCACAAACAATTAATAAGAGCAGATAAGGTGATAAGGAGAAAGACACCTGAGGAATACAACTTTCTCTTCTCTGTACTCAAAATGTGATTGTGAGCTACCTCCAACTGCAAGCATCAGTTGTGGCCCAGATATTGTCTCCCATCTCGTACACATTCTGGCCAGGCATTTTCCAACTACATTTTTTCTCTGCTTTTATTTAGTCACATGTTCTGTGAGCTTGGCAAATAATTACCACCCTGGATAAAGCACAAACAGTTGTTAAGGATACGTATTGTTTGCATGATAAACTTACAAGCCTGCTTGTTGGTATGTTCAACTGCCTGTGACTGAGAACGTGATGGCAAGCAAGGAATTGTTTTTAGCTTGGGTGCCTTCGCCTGGCCAGTGCCACAATAAATGTCCCTTAGCAAGTCAATGTGGCAGGCATAGGTGCTTACAGGTGAAGATCATTGAACACATTTATAAAGGAAAATATTTTTGCATCTTATCCATTTTTTTGTTTCCTTGTTTCCCTTGATGGTTGTTAGCCCACTCAACATACTCCAAAGGCATGTTTGCACTGCGCACTGTGGGCCTGCTTTGGCAATGTAGCTGCAGCAGCACATACAGACGTGTTCCAGCTTGCTTTCCACTACATAAGGCAGTGACAGATAGCAGTGCCACCATAGCTGCCAGCAGCTCAATACAGGCTAGTGGCTTTTTCATTTATTCGGCTCCTTAAACATGCTTTCCAACCAGCCCTGAGCTGCGTGGCTGCATGGAGCCACAGAGCGAGCCATAGCTCAGGCAGGGGTTCACGAGCTGCTGTCAGCATGCAGGACTTCAAAAAGAAAGATTAACAGTTTGCCCCAAAGACAAGAGAAGAAATAATTAAACACATTGCCAGCCTTCCTTTCACATAGGCCTTATTCCAAAGTGACTTGGAAACCATAGTGTTTTTACAACAGGTAATATCAATTAAGTTGCCCATGCAACCACAGGTAACACTGCATCTACTTAATTTTGTTGTCATTTTTCTATGGATTTAAAAACATATAAATCTGTACATAAGCCTTGAATCAGTAGTATTCACTACAACCAGAACTCTTCATCCCAATCTGAACATTACTAAATATGCACTTTGCAGCACAGCTGCCAGCTGCCCAATTAACGTGTCACGGCAGTACCAGAGCCATACACTGAAGGATTGACTGACTCCTAGTGCACAAAATACAGACAAATATATATAGGAAGAAGGTTGTTTTGCTAGAGCCTAGGCTGCATATATGTGTTTCACAAACAGAGCAAATACTTCACTAAAATATAAAGTCAATACACATCACTTTTATAAGTTTTTCTAACCCTTTCTTAAAGGAAGAAGCTCTACCCCATCTTCAAAATCAGCAGCCCTTCTCGCTTACAGTTTAGCTTCCTAGGAAGCAGATGGTAAAAGTGCACACACTTATGCAGAAAAACTTAGAGATTTTGCAACCTACTTATTCGAGGATACCAGCACACAAGATTTCACAGCTCCTTAGAAAATACACAAGACCGTGTTCGCTCAGCTCTTGGAAGCCCCTTGTGATTCCACCTGTATAGGTAGGTAACACTGCCTTTCCTTTCCTCAGGCTTGGGTTAGAAGCAAAGACTCTTGAACCTCAGTTAGAGAAGATAGTTCAATTGGAGCTTTCCTCTTCGTATCCTCTGGATATTAAGCATTTACAAGCAGCTGGGTCTTCCTTCCTGAAGGACATGTACTGTAGCAAGTTCTCCTTGATGTATACTGGACTGTTATCTATGGTATAGAAAGCCTCAGGAAGCAGTGCCGTTCTGGGCTTGGGTCAGTCACCCGCAGGAATTGCAGCGCAAGATGGGTGGTTATAGAAAAAAAGGGGAGGCAAAATTTGCTGAAGAGTTAAAATGGATTGATGTGGACACATGGAGACCTTGTTATCTCAAAGTGAAGCTGCAAGTCCAAACCACCAGTTCTGGTCTTTGCTGCTCAGTTAGAGCAGCAAATTATCTAAACTGTATTATCATATACATTGCCTGAACTCTTGTGATGCAACTGTTCCATAATGTCACTGGAAGAAGTTGTATCCTGGGCTGGATTAAGCCCCCAGATCTTAAAGGGACATCCTTTTCTGTGAAAGGGATTAAGTCAGTCATATTAATTGCCAGCTATTGTAATTATCAGAAGTCAGTGACAGTGCAAAACATAGCTGTGAATTGTGTCCTTTTCCCTGACACGTTAAGGATGCCAGCTCTTCTCAGGGCTGGGTATTACATATCATGAATTAATTGCTGCACAAAAATGACAGCAGGACAAGGCCCATAAACTTTAGTACGTACCACTGAAAAACCTTAGAGAATGAATAAAAACTTGGAACAACTCATTATTCCTCCACTCACAAACAAAGCAAAATAAGAAAATAAACAGGAAGATAGGAAGGACAAGTTTTATTCCATCAAGATTTAACAGCACCATTATTTTGCTTGGCCCTTTATGGACCGACATAAAAATCTTTTCAGGTGCTTATGTCAGGTAAGATCAATCATTAATTTATAATATGTGCTCTGTAAACTGCTTCTCTTTTCCTAACAATCAGTTACCTAAATTACTTCACAATGCTAAATCCATAAATATTATATGCCATCTCTTCAGGGTTCCTGTGATGTTTTTAGCTATTAATCAAGCTGCCCAATTTCTTCAGTTTAGTTGTCTGGCAATTAATTGTTTGTTTGGCATTAGGATGTAAACACTAGAAATCAGCAAATGACAGTGATGCTAGCACTAATGCCTGGATGATACTAAACATGCCTATCTATACATAATAACCTTTTATTTTTGACAAGATGGAAAGAAGCTACTGAAATAATTTTGAAAAGTAAATAAATACAATTAACTGTGGAGATGGCAATTGAAAAGAAAAAACAAAGGGATTACAGCTCAATAACATGCTAGAGGTCTGTGGGAGTATCCCCCACAAACAAGGAAGGGACCTTTCTTCGGGGCTTTAAACTACAGAGGTAGCAAAAAGTCTGCAATTAGTGTGTGTAAAAAAATGTGAGTTCTCATATTGCAGGCTGAAACCCATGAGATCTCAGGTGGCTACTGGGTTTTTCCTGCGTAAAGCACATCTTTGCTGCTCAGCACTGATGAGTCCACCCAGGAAAAGGCTGCAATGGCTTTTTTGGCAAGCTGTGCATGACTTTAGTTGGCAAGGATTTGTCTGCGGTTGTATCGACCGCTCTTGAAGGATCTGCTTTTCCAGACAACTGACAGCAGTGTCCCAAATCTGTAGGAACCAGGGGCACACTTCTCTTGCTATTTATTATATCTTGAGTCACAAAAATCACCATACTTGGTCAAACCAAAGTTCAGTCCAGATCTCTATGCTGTTTCTGGCAGTAAATGTTTAGGTTGGAATAAAATAACAGGTCAAGCAAGAATTTTTTCCCAGCCTCTAGAAATTTCTGTCTCAAGAACTTCCTAAGCAAGATTATAGTCTCTTGTATTTAGCTGCCTTTACTGTTTTTTTTCTTCAGGTAATTTGTCCAGTACCATTTTCAACCCACACACATGCCCACAACATTTCTATTAATACTTATAGTTCTCATATCAGGAGAAAAAATGAATAATCTTTCCATAATTCATTTTCTCCATTCCAGTCATAATTTAAAAATCTCTAGCTCATCCCATTTCCCAAGCTTGAAATGCCATTCTCTGACTTCAATGATCTTTTCTACAATTCTGTGTACCTCTTCTAGCTTCCTTACACTTTTTTTTTTTTCTTTCCTGAGGTGAGGGATCAGACAAGCAAATAATATTCAAGATTCTTACATAATTACATTTTCTGGGATTTTTTTCTCACTCTCTGTTCATTTCCAAAAAATTCTAGCATGATTTGATTTTGACTTTAATGAAGCAACAACATGAAACTTTCATAAAGGTATATATTATTACTTCCCAAGTAGTAATATTTTAGAGCTTAATATTGAAGTCAGGACTGTTCTCCTAGTATGCCTCACATAATATTCATCACTATTGCATTTCATCTACTATTTTATTATCTGTTAAGTTAATGTTCTAAGATCCTTTTGCAGCTCTTCTCAACTCAGCTTTCCTTTTCTTTTCTTTTTTTTTTCCTGAATAATTTAGTATCACCAGCAAACTCCATCACATCACTGGTCAGTCTCTCCCCCAGATCACTAGCAACCATCTAAACAACACCTGGAGCAGATGTCTGAGGGACTCTGCAGATGATCTTCCTCCATCTAGAAAGCTGGCCGTATAAATCAATCCTTCTTTCCCACCTTTTTAAGCCACTGATAATAACCCATGTCGGGGCTTTTATCTGTTATCACTGGCAGCTTAGTTTCCTGAAGGGACTTGGGGAAGGGACCCGGTTGGATGAAGAGATAAGACAGCAGGGCTGTGTCAGATCAGTGTGTCTGGAAGGGCGTCCTGGCTTCGGCAGCAGCCAGCAGCAGATGCCAGGGGAGCAGCACGCACACGGGCAAGCACGCAGCAGCCTTCCTGGAGCATTCGTCTCCAGCCTCCGGCGGTTTGCAGATCAGATCCTTCTTTTGCTGGTGAAACCAGCGAGGACACCTCGTCCACACGCTCAGTTGCTCCTCCACCTAAGTGCAGCACATCTCTCAAGTATGACATAGCCCTGTTGAGCCGTTTTGACTATTCCATAACATTTTAGGTTTACCCATGAAGTTACTAATTCTTTGCTTTGTTATAGAGAGACAGGAACTTGGATTCTAGGAGGTAGTCATGGAGTTAACCGTTAATTGTCATCCTCACTAGGGTTCCCACTTTTATGTCAATATAACAACAACAA
>VXAA01004138.1:216111-229786 GCA_013399115.1 Anseranas semipalmata | reverse complement strand
AAAAAAAAAAAACAGGAAAAATCTCTAAAGTACAAATTGAAAAACTTTTTATTTTCCAAAAAGGAACTGTTAGCATTAATAGGCTGTCTGTTAGGCTATCTCTGACATGTAGTGTTCACATTTAATTAAGATCACTGTTCAGAAATCACTATTTAGAGAACTTTAAAACATTATAGTGAATGATCCAAAACACTCTTCTTTCTTCACAAACACCTGAGTAATACCATATAACAGCTGTACATTTCCCCAGACACTTCTGTTTCTATTAAGACATTAAAAATATCTTTTAAATGGGAATGAAATAGTGAATTGCTGAATTCTCATTTCACTTAATTTCAATAGAGCTTTGAAAGTAATGTACAGATCATGTTTGCATGAATAACTGAAAGGCTGTGAAAATAACAGAGGTATCTTGAGAACCAATTAAACCTTCCATAAGATTATTATGCTGAAAGGAAGCATCATTATGCATATTTTTTTTCAAATTTACAAAAACTGAGGAGTGATACTGAAATGGCTTAATACCACCTGCTGAGTAACATCAATTGTAAAGCAGAGTGTTCAAATGAGAATCCTGCCATTTTCTGAAATTGTTTGATATTTAAAGAGATGTATTTACTTTTTTCTATCAGGATAAATGTAGCAAAGTTGATCACTTCAAATTAAAAATCAGTTGCTATTTTTACAGGATGGAAAAAGCTACCGGCAAAAAGTTTTATAAGGCAGACACAAGCCTGGTATCTGAAACTTTCCACCTTTTGTGCTCTTCTCTCTTAAACTTTGCTTTCATTCTAGGACCTCAGGGGGCACCTTTACATTGGTCAGTAGCTTACACCCTTGTCTGTGGGGAGAGAGGAGATTCCTGCAGGTAGCCCGCAGAGTGCACCACTTCCTCTAAGCTGCAACCGAGGGCCTGAATCTGGAGTACTTGTTGGGGCTTCCTGCATCCTTGTTCGGATGCTCTGCTCCTACCAGTTCCACCACGGCAGGAGGAAGGGAAGGCAGGAGATCCCATGCAAGATCCTTCAGAAGATCCTTCAAAAGATATGCCATGTTACCAATACTAACAGGTGCTACTAATCTACTATTAATATGCATGTTATTGGCATTTTTTCACCTCCTGCCACAGAGACACATGTAGAAGAAGTGTGGTAAATGGGAAAAAGCCTGTCTGAAGATTTCTCTCACCATCTAAATGACAGCCCCAGGTTCTTGTTGGTTATTCAGAGGTATGCATTAAATTGAGAAAAAAAAAAAAATACAGCTGATCAAAGATGCTAACATGATCCATCAGCTCTATCTTCTACATACGTTTGTTTTTGGCCAGCCTCGAGGACCAGAATGGCTGCTATAGATTGCAGGGCACCATCACAAGCCCCAGCAGTACCCCATTTTCCTTTTTCACCCTGAATATAATTCCAGCATCAGCTGCTAAAGTTAATGCTGCAGTATTTCACCAGCTCTATCCCTCTGTCCTCTCAGCTGCTCACCTTTGCACTGGGATCATCTTATTATTGCATGTCCATACCAGCTTCAGAGTATCTATCAGTGGTACCACAAAAAAGATCATAAATCTTTTCATGTGTCTTAAGGGTTGGCCTGGGGAAACATTTTTGTTTCATTATCACAGTAGCTAAGCGAAGAACAGGAATCTCAGAGACCTGCAACAGAAATGAAAAGAAGCATAACACACTGGCATAGGCTTTAATGGGAGTATTCCTTTCTTTACTGCAGGGACAAGTGTTAAAGCCGAAATGAGAATGCCTGAGACTTTCAAGTCTTAAGATCCAGCTGGCATGAAGATATATACTGTGAGTTACAACAAAGCACTAGAGCTCTAAAGGAAACTTTCACACTTTGCAGATCCAATTAAAAATTTAAAAATAGATACACACTCGCTTATGGTATGATAATAACCTCCAAGGCAGGACCTCTGACACCTTGCTCCCTGGCAAGATAAGTCAGGTCATACTAGATTCTGTGCTGTAGCATCAAGACAAATATCAGGATGTACCAAGTTGCTAATGAAAAGCTACCTTAGGTATTTGTACATTATACTGCAGTAACACTGGGTAATCTCTAGTAGCTACTGGTATTGCAAGCACTGCAAAGCTTTTTGCTTCAAGGCTTTGTTGTTTCATAAGAATATCACTTTTTTAAGGTATGGTCTCAGGTGTGACCATATTCATAATATAAAATAGTAAAGTACCTCTTTTTTTCTCTCAGAATTTCCTTGGGGGGAAAAAAATATTATTGCTGCTTCCCATTGCGATGGGAAAGTTCATCATCCCTATAGAACTCCAGAAATTGTTAAAAGTAATGGCCACACCACAAGGCACTGCTTTGATCTGAAAAGGCAGCTAATGTCCAAAGCCTCAAAAATTCTCCTTCTGCACTCTGAGTCATCAGCTTTGCAGTTGGTCAAATTATGTTAACATTGTGGTCTCATTCCAAGCAGCAGAGAAAATGAACAATCTGATTACAACATAAGGGAATAAGTAATATCCAGACAATAACATTTTAAATCTCTTTTCCACATGCTAGTTAGCCATATTCTACACACTAGGGTAACCATTACAGGGGCACAGTATGCCTCATATAAAATACATGTAGCAAATGCTGTAGATAAATGGCTTTATTGGTTTGCAAAATTCTGTACAATTATCTAAATTAAAATTTTAAGACAAGGTAAATTGCTGCATTAGCCTTTCAAAAGTACAATTTAATTATTCTCTACATGGTTTGCATTTATGCAAGCTTTTGGTCTGAACTTATATGTCATTCCTCTTAATTGCTTTAAATGTCACTAGGAGATCTGATTTCTACATGCTCATCAACATGTCAGTTTATTGTTTTAAATATCATGATTTTTAAAAGGCTTTTCCATCACCATAATGACGATGTCAATATTGTAAAGAAAATGTAGCTGGAGTTGGAAGAGCATCACTTCTTGTAGTTACTGTTGGGAACCGAATGCTTGCCAGTGCTGTGTTTCCACTTTTCTTCGTGTTTGTTTATTTGTCAATTCAGTGTCTCTGATCTTGCTCCCATTTCAGTAAACAATGACTTGTGTGCCAGAGAGGAGCGCACCTGCTCTTTGATAGGTATGACAGCAGATATGTGACATAAGGCAATCTTTCAACAGCATGTAAAATGCCTTCAGTTCTGTCTGCTACTAGTCCATAGACTACATTTTCCTCTAAATCACATCCTTTCTGATGNTTTTTTTTTTTTTGTAAGTTAACTTATACTTTTTTCTGGTTATACTGACAGTTCTTAGAGACATCAAATACCGTGTATGTAAAATTAGTGAACAGAGTAACTACAGGACTCAAGGGATGTGTCCACTTTTGTTGTTATCATTTTCGGATCAGGCTATTTTCTATAACTGAGCTACAGCTACAGAAATCTAATGACCGTAAAGACACAGAGACGATAGGTCAAAAACATCTGTTCACTCATTTTCGCCACCCATCTATAAAACGGTGCAGCATTTTTCCTCTCCGTTCCCCATCCTCAAGAATTTTAATATTACTGAGCAAAGAATCTCCAAAGACCACCTAAAATATCTATCTTACAGTTAGGTCAGTTCTACCAATATGTTATGACTTACTGTAAATGAGAAAGGTATCCCTTTGAGGATCTGATATATTGAAGTGTTTCCTCTCAGGCTTATTGTAGCCAAATACAATTCAATATTTTTCTCTGACTGACTGGTCTTAATCCAGCAGAATGAAAAAGCACATCTTATTATAAACATATTAGCCCTCTGTTCAGCACAGGATGCACTGTTTGGGGGATTTTGTCTGAGTAAAAAATGCTGAACAAAACCCTTATTTAGTTCTTACCTGTCACAGTAACTCTGTAATGTCAGGTCCATGAAAGAGTGGTTCTAGCTGTTTGCCTGCAGTGAGAAGAAGCTTTAGGATGATAAGGCATTGAGATAAAGAGTTATTCATGTTATTCACTGGTTTACCTCCCTCCATTCTGCTGAATAAATCTAGTGACAGGTATATTTTCCCCTGCAGAAAGTGTGTAGCTCTTTTAAATCTACTACACTGTGATTCTCCTGTCAGTTGAGAGCCGATAACAAGCCCACATGTTTCTCCATTCGGCCTGCCTTCAGCAAGACCTGCAACCAGTCCATCACGTATCAGAAAGGTGAAGGGCCTGTACACGTGGCTTCTTCTTCTGACATGCAGCTGAAGGCACTGCAGGGCAGGCTGAGCCCTGAGCAGAGTGCAGCTGACTGTGAGAGCAGGGGTGGCTGGGCGATGGGGACTGGATGGGGTCAGCCTGACCAGCCCCCTGAGCTTTCCTCGCGCAGGAGAGGTTGGGGTGAGCTGCTCCTTCTGTATGAGGTTCTCCTCCCTTAGAGAAGCAGCAGAGACCATCGCAATCTCCATTCCCGCTGCTGGAAACAATTGAAGCACAAAGGCCTTTTTTCAAGGGTTGTTGCTGACCCAGCCCTGACCATCTGCTCCCATGAGCTGGAACTGCCTTTTCCCTTGTGTCCTTCAATCTCCAGCAACTCAAGAGGGCAAAAAGATTAGAGGGGGCTGCTGGTACAGGGTCCTGCACTGATGAGCCCAAGAGATCAGTAAATGTAGAGACCCCAGATGGGAAACAGATAAACTAGGTGTGTCCCATTCCTTCATCAAATCCCGTTGTCTTCATAGAATCACAGAATCATAGAATGGCTTGTGTTGGAAGGGACCTTAAAGACCATCTGCTACCAACCCCCTGCCGTGGGCAGGGATGCCACCCACCAGATCAGGTTCTTCAGGGCTCCAACCAACCTGGCCTTGAACACCTCCAGGGATGGGTCTTCTCCCTAAACTCTTCTGTCACTTTGGATGGAACTTGCGTAGTTTGTTCCCCTGCCACCAGCCAGTTCTGACACTTCCCCTGCATGGACTTTTGTCTACTAAGGTGTCACTATTGCAAGAGATAGCTAATGTAATTGTCTTCAAAGAACATGATTAATTATTTAATCTTGAAATCCCCACCAAAATGATCTTCTTGTTTAAGTCCTAACATGGTAGTTCTTGAGAAGCATTGCTTTCACAATATAGTTGCTTCATGGCTGGACACCAAGATTTTTATTATTATCTGTTTCTTTATTTTGTCCCTTGTTCCTGTGTGCAGTTATTTCTCATTTTCAAGAATTCGTGCCAACTGCATCTTCCACTGCTACTGGGGATTTTCATTCTATGACATTCATGTCTATTCTTTTGTATTTGGACATATCTTTTCCTCAGTTATTTTATATATATTCTTCTTGTACATGTGCTCTGCAAAGATCCAACAATATTTGGCTATTAAACAAACTCCTGTTAGAACTTTCCAGCCCACTCCAGGAAAGGTTAGTCTAACTCCAGCCCCAGAAATGACTGGGATTAAAGTCAGGAATAACCGTAAAATTCTTTCACGGCTGACAATGATAATTCTTATTTTCAGGCTTCCCAGATCATAAGTTTTCTTCTGTTCAGAATGCCAGGCTGCCCTCTGGGAAGGTGGCAGATCTCTGAGATGCTGACTGGAGAGCCAAACAGCAAAGCTGAATCATGCCAATGTTGGTTGTTTCTTGGGCATACTTAAAAATGAAAGGAAGCACTGGGTTGATTTGGTTCTAGCAAAACCTTATAGGGTATACTGCAAAATGACAAAAACAATAAGGTTGGAAATGACAGCCCCGGGATGGAGAGCACAATGTTTTCAGGCTAGGTTGCTGTAATTATTTCAGATACCAGGTATCTAAATCTGCTGTGACAAAACAACCATGACCATCCATCCACATTCACAAGGGGCAACTGAAACATGCAATAACTGGAGACAGCTGACTATAGCAATTATTTCTGAACTGCTGGGCATGTGTGTATTGTAGTACATCCTTCAAATTTCCACATGGAAATAATACGTCAGGCTAAAATTAAAAACGTTTAGCATGTGTTCAACATTGCTAGCATGTGTTGTACTTTGTTGCCCCACAGTTTCAGACAAAAACACAATTAAAATAAAAATGATGGTTTATATATATTTTATTTATCATTAATAAGAAAACCGAAGCAGGAAAGATTTGTCATAACAATCTCTCCATTTGACTTATCTTACCTAATGACTACCTAGATTTATGTATACTGGTGGTAGGCTGGTACTCTCTAGCCACATTTTAGAGAGTGTTTGGCTTGTATTTAGACTAATTCTGCAGACAAGGAGTTGCCAACATCTGTTAAATCACTAAATTTGTTCAAGGCCAAGACAATATAATAATAACCAAACGTATGCAGCATTTATAAGCAGATAGTTGATATCAGATATCCAAGATACCATAATTTCAGAGTAAAAGAATATAAATAAAAAATAAAGAATATAAATAAAAAATCCTATACCAATGCTAAGGTGAAAACAACTGTTTGCAGATACACATCTCACAAACTAAAAAGCTATTAGCATTTTTTGAAGACATTCCACAGATTTTCTTTTTAACCATATATAATAAAAAGAAACCCATGTCAACGAAAGAAAGAAAGAAAGAAAGAAAGAAAGAAAGAAAGAAAGAAAGAAAGAAAGAAAGAAAGAAAGAGAAAGAAAGAAAAAGACAAGAGACCTTGGAATTCTGTTAGCTATAGAAAAACAGAGAATGAAAACTGACTGTGTATGACAAAATGGAAAGTCTCTATTCTGCCATTTGGGGGAAAAGTCCTCCTATATCCTGACTGCTGATGCATCGGGTCATCAAATATCCTGCATCAGCTCACAGCTGCACTGATAAGTATCCTCTTTACAAAGCAATGAAGTTGCCTTTACAACTTTTCTCAGAATTCCTTCTAGAGAACTATAGAAAAAGTATAACAGACTCTTCAAACTCCTTACCTGACACTTTTTAAAGTACCGTCATAAAGCAACACTTCTTCAATTCTAGCATGATTTAAAATGGGTGACCAATAATGAAAGAGCACACACAAGCACATATGCACATCTTTCAAATTGACAAATCTGTGTTAAAACCACTGCTATTAGCAACCATTGATCAAGGGAGTGTTTCCTTCATGGAAGGGCACAATAGGCTTGACAAGGTGTCCTTAGGCTGGCACATCTTGTCATGCTTCATATTAAACTGCAACAAGACATAATGATACGTTATGTGTAAAGTAATGTTTGTATGGTACTTTGCTTAGCTCAAGGGATGTCCTTGAAAAATTGATTTATCTATTAAAAAAATTCTCAATAGCTCACAAGTCTGTCCTGTTGAGATAAGACATCACTGAATGGAGTCTAACCTATACATTATATAGTGCTATAGGACACGTGCATTGAACACACGTATAGCACTAATTCTGCCCCTCTGTGCAATTCCCAGGCTAAATGCAGTTTAACTCACCAACTTGCAGAGAACAGTAATAACTTTAATATATCCACATCTTACTCAGAGGACTGAATAGATGGACATTGCTGGACTTTATAAATATAGCAGGTTCTAAGAGACACATCACTTTATGGTAAAAAGCTACAAACATTTGCATTTGATGTATTAGTTGTGTGTGCACCTGAATGTTAAGATTGCTGAAAGCCATATTTTCAAGAACGCAGCAACCTCCCTGAGCAGTGCAACACTTCAGTAAAAAATTCCCAGTATGCAGCAGTTCCTATGGTGACCTAAAAGGGCCAAATTCAACGTACCTAATTTGTGGAGCCGTTTTATTATCTTGCAACACAGAGAGTACAAGCACCTAATGAAGCTGCTTCTGTAGTTAGGGCTGCACAACTTCGCTGTGTGTGGATTTTCTGGCATCTAATAAGGGCTGAGGTCACACGCTGCCTTTCACTCATAAAGTTCTCTCACTTCTAGCTGTCACAACTTCCCTGAGACTTACAGAAATTCATTATTTTGGTTTCTGCACCCTGCTGTTGATTTTGGTTGCACTTGGCCATTGGGTCTGAAGTTGACCCTCTCCCTCAGTAATGTATAGAGATGTGCGTGCTCATGTAGCCATGCACAGAGCAAACACAAGTCTTGCTTTTTTAGGTTAAAACTCCTCTTGCCAGAGTTGTAAAGAACATTCCTTCCCAAATGTCCTTCCTGTGGGCACCCCCAGAACCATGCAGTTTCCTTCCACTTTCAAAACACTCTTTCAGATGAAACAAATTTTCCTGGTGATACTAGTCCTTTAAAAACAAATCAATAAATGACGCTTCTGAAATGGGAAGTGTGAGTTCCGGTTGAGCAAGAAAATTGTTAAGTTGGTTTCAAATTACTTAACAACAATACTTTCAGACTCTCATTTCTCTTGTTCAAGATGAGCAAACACAGATTTACAATAACATGTCATACTATCTCAGTCTAATGAAAAGAGAGCAATATCAGCTGAATTTAAAATAGATAGCCCTCTGATCCAGCTCACCTGAGTATGGCGTGGAATAGAATTCCTCACCAGTTATTCTAAAGAAGACAGAAACATCGAACAAGAAAATATGTGTTGCTTTTACTGGAATGGTACTTTATTTTAAATGGTGTATACTTTGGAATATAATGAAACTCAAACTCTATTTCACTGGAATAGAAAACCATCCTGCAGCAGAAACAGCAAAGTAGATATGTGAATCAACCCTATATTTAAATATCGTTGGAACTGTAATTAAACAAAAGAGTATCCGGGCAAGAGGAAACGTCTGCACTATAGAGAGCATTTTGCAGTCTTAAGTACCTTCCTTGTAAATTTACTTTTTCTTCATGACGCAGGAGAAACCAAGGCTATAAAAACATAATTTAACACTACAGTAAAAATAAATTGTAACACATTTATTCTGTATCATATTTATTATGAATGTTTCTGCTCAGCAGGAGAGTTACAAATTAACATACTGTAAGTCACTGAGTGAAACTTTAGAAGGCAAGAGGTGAATGTGTCATTTGCCAATAGATCTAAATTTTAAGGGAAACCAAGTGTGCTACTGTGATCTACCAAAAATAGGAGAAGTTGTGGAAGTGCCAAATAGCTCCACCTCCTACCACTAAAGTCTGTACAAACTGGGTTCTTCAATGCATACATCGCAGTTTTGGCTGATAGTAACAAATACAACTATCCTAGGAACTAATCGTTCCAAAGGACTTACTGACATAGTCCTTGTTGTCCAGCCTGAAGAGGACTGAAGATGTTGAGCAGGATGCCAGAACCCCTAGGGTCAGTGGTGTCAAGATCTCAACCATAAGCTCCACAGAGACGGAAGAAAATACAGAAACATCAACGCCTGCGACTTGGGCTGTTAATGATGCAGGCAGTAGGGCTGATGGAGAGGAATCACAAATGAGAACTTTATTCTGTTTCATCACTTCTGTATCCTCATGTGTAGTTATTCATGTTATGACAGGAGTTAACTTCTTTTGGAGGGGATTATATATATCTTTTTCAGCCAGAAAAAATATTAACCCAGCTGGGTGTTTCATCCTGGTTTACTGACTTCTTGGTTCTCCACTTCTGTCAACCTGGGCCTTCAGAGAAAGATTTTCAGTGTTTCGCATCCATGTCTGAGCTGACAACTTCTTTTGTCTCTTCACCTGTAGGGCATTTATGTACAGAGAAGAGAGTTTAATTTTCTTTTTTGTTGTTGTTGTTTTTTTCTCCTTCCGGAAAATGGAAAACGCATGAATACCTTCACTAATGGTGCAGCTAAAGAATCTGCGTGTTCCTTGGTTACTAAGGTCACTCAAGTTACTAAAGAGGTTTAAATAGTGCTCCTGCAAGGCAATGTTTTCCCATGCTTCAGTGCTGCAGATGTAATGAAGCCTTGGGATTGTAATCGGGGGTAATGGTCCCATACCCCACACATTGGAATAATTTTTGTTGCTTATCTTATAAAGCCTTCAGCAATCTCTCTAGGTGGATGAAGGCAGCTGTCCGCACAGGACAGATGAGCAGACTCTCACACGCACCATGGCTTCAGAAGCTGGTGCAAGCAGAGCAGCGGCGGGTAGCTCCAGCCCCAGTTCCCAGAGCTGCTCCCAGCCCCAGTGCTATGAGAGCTGCAGGGCAGGAACTCCAGGATCTGCTGCAGAGGCAGCATTTTTGGCAAAGAACTGGCTGAGCAGGCAGGAGCACTCCCTGCAGCCATCCCTTTGTGCACCAAGGGAAGTCCCTGCTAGCTAATGGCATCCAGATCAGGGCTCCCTGAGGCACGCTGAGATGAACAAGATGAACGCAGGAAACCCTGTCCCAGAATTACATTAAATATCACGATCAGTAGTGTACTATCTGTGATGCTTATGCCTACAGGAATAAATAAATAAATAAATAAATAATAAATTTTTACCATCCAATTCTTTTCATTTCACTAGAAATGCAAACTTCTGCCAGTTAGGTATTTGCTCATAACAGAACATCAAAAGAAGTGGGGAAGTATTTTTATGAAAAAGATTTTGATTTCCCTTGAGAAAGAAGAAAGTTATTTTAAATCACCTTCTTTGCCTATCTTTTTGGGAGGATGTTGGAGAAAGTATCAATCATTTAAAAACTAGATTGCTCAGAGCATTTAGTTTCTCCTAGTTTCTTCTGACTTTCTGGGAAGAAAAAATACCTTCGAGTGCCTTCTGTCTTTCTGTAGTTCCAGGCACATCTTTTGTGCTTTTTCCATTTCTGCTTTTATTCATGAGTTGTCACTAAAGTAAGAAAGCAAGTAGAAAACAAAGCAAAACAAAACAACAGCTATCTCAGAGCACTTGACAGTAGGTTTTGCCCTAAGGCCACCAGTTCAAACCCATCATAAATCAGCAGTAGCTCAAGTATCTGATATCTAATGGTAGTCTGATGACCTTAGTAAAGTGTTGAGCATGTTGGTTTCATATAGCAGATCCAGGCTGTCACAGCAAGGAAGTCTCTGCAGAAAACAGAGTACAGTCTGGCTGGGTAGGTGACCCTTCAGGTCAGTAATGAGGTTTATGTTGCAGGGTGCAGGTTAGAAAACTTGGTATTGCTTTGCAAATAAACAAGAAACTACTGCATAGTGTTATTACTGAAAAGCCTTTATCAGAGCTAGACTTACCCCAAAAGAGACTAAATGGTTATGGAGCAAGGTCAGAAATACAAATAGAAAAAAAGTCAGACTCCTAAATGTTTTTTTAATCACAATTTGAGTGCTGTTGCTCTAAATGCGAGTGAATTGTGCTACTAGTGGGAAAGAATCAAACTGCTACTAGTAATTGGATAGAAGCTTTTAAATTAATGCTTCTGACTGCTCTTACAATGTAACACAAGACAGGACAGACTAAGAAACGTCCAGGAAAATGTAAGGAGTTAAAGAGAAGGTGGCCTAGTCCTTTCCTTCCTTACTGAAGTTGCTTCCCCTGTTTCTCAAGGAAAAAAAAAAATTACTGAAAATCCTCTAGAGTTGTATATAATGTTATTGAAAAATGGTTATCCTTCTTTTAAAAAATAGGAATAGGAATTATTAAATTACTGCCATTGACGTAGACATCATTTACATGGGAGTGAAGTCCAGCTTCTACACTTATGCTCAGGGATGGGACAGGGAGACCGCTTCCCTCCCCAGAGACACACACAGCCCTTATACAGCTCGCGTAAGGAAGCACAGCATCACCTGGCCTGTGCTTTCAAGCTATAGCATTGCGTTCAGTCTGTCTAGGAGATTTCCTAGCTCTGGGTGTAAATGCCTCTAATGTTTGCACTGGATTGCTGCAGCTCAGTAGAGCTTCCCAGGCTTCTAAATTAGATACTCCATCTCCAGCAAAATTAGATGCTTGACAGAAGAATTATTATATGAACTTTTCTGGCCAGGGTTATCTGGAGTGCAGATTAGACTGTCATAAAGGTTCTTTCTGGTCTTGAAATCTATGACAATATAAGGAGCACAATTAAGCTGCTTTACTGCTGTTTTACTAGTAAGTTGATTAGCAGGGCAACATTTGTTGATGATGTGCTTTCAAGGAGGGGATTTTTATTATAGTTTTTGATTTAAATAATCTGACCATTTACAGTCATTAAAGAAAACGTATGTACCCTCATTAAATCAATATTTTTTTAAATGACTTTTTCTGTCAAATGCCATTATGGTGTGCTGATAAAAGTGTATCTGATTATTAATTAACCACAAATGAACCCAGGGAGACCTGCATCTCATTTCTAATGGTTGCTTCAGAGGGCAGCAGTAATCAAACACACAAGTTATAAATCAATTAAATAACATTGTCATCATCATAAGTAGTCCCATGGCATCGGTGACATGTGAACGCCTTCACAGCACTAAGGTTAAGCATGGACACAGTGATCCTTTATCCTGACCATGACAATTTATTCGTCTCCTTCTAGGAATCTCAGTGTGAAACACACAGTGGCATTTTCCATATTCCTCTCAAGGAGGAAAGCTTTTAGCACTTTAAAGGGCTAATCTTTCAATCTTTGAAGCATAGTATGTGCTTGTGAAAATGCTGTCACTGTGTTAGAGTAGCATAACCAATCCCCTTAGCCTCTTTTCCCAGTCCTCCTGTTATTATTGGTATTATTCTGGAGAGAACTAAAGGGACGCTGGACCCCTTGCGTCAGTCACAACAGAAATATGCAGGAGTGGCCCAGGGATCTTACTGTTCAAAACAGGCAATCAACACTTATGAGACAGAAAACAGTATTTCTGCTTCCTAACAAAAAAAAAATGAGGAGCTACTGCATAGGAAGATACAGCAATTTTGCCAAATCCATAAGAACGAAGAAATGAAGCAAGACCAAGGAATGAATTGGGATTTAACACATTGCAGTGGTTTACCACAGAGCTTTCACCTCCTTCAGATCATGCCTGACCTGACGGGGAATATGCAGGGAATGAATGAAAAAGTGGCTTTCTAAGGCCTCTAGCATTATTCTCGCCACAGGCTGGCGGTGTGCCCCACTGAAGTTGGACTGAGTCCCCACTGAAGCCCCAGCTAAGGAAAGGCTTCAGTGTCGATTCAAACTTTATCAAATGCCAGCAAACTCACACGGTTGCATGATTGCTCACTTATTTGAAGTGTAGTTAGCATTTAATACATGCTTAGGAGCCACTGAAAAAAAAACATTCTTCATGGGAAAAAAAAAAAATCATAATAGAAAGTTAATTTCCTAGTTCCACTTCCCATCCATTTCAAAATAACCACTTGATGATGCAGTCTTTAATCATGTCAAGTGGTCTGAGTGTTGTTGAGTTTTATTTCACATACCTGCTTTGGGAAACCATGCTCTTTAACTAACATGCAGCAGGTTAATCTTCTGTGAAGACATCCTAGGAAAGGCTGACGGTGTTCATCTGCTAACGGGATAAGACCATAACTTGTTACCAAGAAGGGAAATTAACAGTAAGTTCACTACCTGCACATTCAGTAACCTGAGTACATGTGACAACTAGTAGCTCTAGACAAATAAGCATGCCTTCTTGTTTTTCCAGAATAATTGTCTTTATCTTTTGCCTACCGGCTATAAGCCCTGCTTTTAATTTACTCTTTTTCTTATTCACTTTTTGATGTAACTGTTCAATGAGGGTTTAAATTCCTTTCCCCATGCAGCCCTTTTATCATGCTTCTAATTACCTAGCCTAATTGCTCTGAACTTGTATGAGCCCGTGCATTTTTAAATGATTTTCTTTAATTACAATTCTTTACTGAAGAAAGTGTCACTGAAATCCATCACACATA
>VXAA01004138.1:190712-216074 GCA_013399115.1 Anseranas semipalmata | reverse complement strand
AAAAAAAAAAAATCTGAAACACATCTTTTACCTCTTGAAAACACAAACATATGATATGGAAGTTTAACATATGATAACTTCAGTCTCACCTTGTCCACAAAATCATGCAGCTTCACCTACAAAAAAGCAGGCACAAATACCCCAAATATTAAAATAAGAAGATCAGAGGAAAAAGTAAATGGTAATGCAAGTATGTGAGTTGAGCATGAAGAGGGTTAAGCTAACAGAACTACAAAATGTTGTGTGTGTAGAATATTCTCCAAATCTGTCAATTTTCATATATGTTTACATTCAAATGTCATTCTCTGTTGGGAGAATAATGTTTTTATTGTACTGCAATATGTTTTAGAAAATACGTTAAAATTTATGGATGTTAGTTGGTGGTGAGCAAAATACTTGACATTTCCAAAATGGGTACTAAGGATGAAAATTAACAACTGTTTATTTTATGTATTTTAGATGAGCATAAGACATGTTTTTTGTTTGTATGTTTGTTTGTTTTTTTATCTATGAAATATTGTAAGAATTCTACAACCAAATGTCAGCAGTTAGAAATTCACAAATGGGAATAAGAAAACTTCAACTCTAATTTAAGTTGATGTTATAGAGACTTGCCAATAAGATATAGGTTACTGAGAAAACAGAAAGGATTTTTGAAAGTTAAAATAAAATTGAGTGTATCACATTCAATACAGTGCTACAAAGAGTTATCTTATTCAAAATTTCCATAACCAGTAGACTTGTGTTCTGGAAATTTGATGATGCAAAACTGTTCATATTGATATTTAAAATCTAAACACTTCTAACCAAAGCTATTGGTTATTTAAATTTGGGAGCATACCAAAGTACTGTCTTTTTAAATAATCCAGCACATTGTCTGAGATTATTCCAATACAGATCACCAAATGAGAAAAATAATGTATTTGTTTAATGATACGAGAAACCAAAACTCTGACAACTAGTGCATCTTTATGTACACGTACTGGGTCATTTATTGCCTTGCAAGGCTTAGCTTCAAATTTTCTATCTATTGTTTTCCATTAGCTAACAACACAACAGATAAAATAATTTCCATTTCCAGGATACTTTTTCTATCAGTAATGTGTATCACAGCTGCTGTATGACAGATGAATGCTACCCCTCATTGATACTCTTTACAATTTAATTAATTTCTCAGCAGTAAATTAATTAGGCAACAAAAGTGGCCTAGAACTCCGTACTTATGAGTTCAAGAATTGATATCAGCTAGCTTAACTCAACAAAACAAAGTCATATAAGAGGATATTGCTTGTTTGTTATAAGAAATATCTGTTATCTAGCTCAGAACTACAAAAGGTAGCTCTGCAAATGACACATGGCCATCACTTACAAGGTCGCTTTGCAAGTAGCATCATCTTCAGTCTTCTGTAATGACCAGATCACATCCTGTGCATCGATGAATCTGCAAGCTGTTGCTAAATGCGGGTAGCCACAGACATGCTGAGAAGGAGTCTAACGACTTCAGTGCTGCCATCCTTGGGAAGAACAGCAGTCAAATTTTTCATGAGTGACAAACTCGATCCAACTCAATCCCTTCTGATGAAGAGAGACTAAAAGCAATCACCATCCATTGCCAGGAACAGCTCTTTCAAAGTGGTCCTATTTTATTCTTAGGAGAGAGGCAGGAAAGAACAGGCTGAAAGAGGATACAAGTTGTTCCTGCGGTGGCCATACAGTTTGTGGCAATGCCTATTGACGCAGGGACTGCTGCTGCAAACTGGACCTGGAAAATCAAAATCCAGTTTGGAAAGGGACTTAACATGGAGCCACTGGAGAGAGTCCGATGAAGGGCCACGAAGAGGATGAAGGGACTGGAGCATCTCTGAGGAAAGACTGAGAGAGCTGGGCCTGTTCGGCCTGGAGACAGCTCAGGGGGATCTCATCCAAGTCTATAAATCCCCGAAGGAAGGGTGCATGTAGGACGGAGCCAGGCTCTTGTTGGTGTGCCCAGTGCCAGGACCAGAGGCAGTGGGCACAAACCAGAGCACTGAATTTTCTCTTCAAAACACTCCTATGCACTCCTAGTCTGTCATGCTAAAACAATAAACAACATATAGATGAGTGGCTGAAGACTTTAAGATTGTTAAGACTTTAAGAGTTGAAGATTGTTAAATTGTTGTCATAGAACTGCAGAATAATTTAGGTTGAAAATGACCACTGACTGAGCTTGCATGACCTGGAAATCTAAACCAGTCAAACAGAAAAGTGCAATAACAACAGCTGTAAGATGAAACAGGAATAATTAGGAAATTATTCTGATTTAGAATGATTTAGAATGGTTTCCCAATTAGTCCTGGTGTTTTGGTCGGGTTCATTGCAGTACTGGAAGTCTGAAGACTGTAAAAAAAAAAAAAAAGCCAAATAAAAAAAGTTAGTAGTACTCCTGGCATATGTGCAGTGCACACAGGTTATGGCCACTTATTTTCAGCTAGGAAATAACTACTTTGGTGCTATACTCACCTTTAAAAGAAGCCTATGAAGATATCTGAGAATTAGATACCAAGCCCGAATTTGATATATGGGAATTAGCAGAATAATTGTTAGAACTAGAACTAGTGACAGTAGTACTTGCAATGTACTAATAATACCTCAACACTTCAATGAGGACCTTGTTTGGCTAAGCGATGTACTTTTCCAAAAATAACAGAGAAGGCGGTCCCTGTGTCCAGAAGTTTCCAATCTAAGCAAAAGCATAGATTGCCAGGAAGACGAACCCATGTGGCTTCTCTTTTGGAAGAATCAGAGTCCTCTATTCTCTTAGGATTCTTTGAGAATAGCAACAAATAATGGATAAAATTAGCCAGAGTAATTTATGTGGATTTTCAAAAGCCTTTTGACAAGTCCTCTAGAGAACATTAAACTAAGCAGTCTTGCAAGAAGAGGTAAAATAGTAGAAACGAATGATTTACTTTAATCATTGAAAAAATGTAACACTTGGGAGCTGCATGATTTCCATACTCAGGCAGAAATGTATAGAATTATTTTTTTTGACTAGGGGAGGAGCAGTAATGTGGCAAAGTTTGCCAATTACTTGGGTAAGTTTAGATGAAAGGAGACACTATGAAGCAATTCAAAGGAATCCAACAAAGCCCAAAGCTGGGTGAACTGGAGGGATAGTGGCACACACAGTTACTGAATGATGGAATAAAGAGTTTGAACTATCCAGGCACACTCCTGATCCCTCTTCTTTAAACACCACAGAAAAAGAACAGTGATTTGGGAAGGAAGCTTAGAGGATTTTTTTTTTTTTAAGGTGGATGTTGAAACTGAAAAAAAAAAAAGGAAAGAAGAAGAAAACTTGACAGAATTATAACAAAAGCAGAGTTGTCTTATAGACCTAACCATATCTTAGACTTTTGCTTTCAAAGTATGTATGAATTAATGATAATAGTCAAACCCCTTACAAAAGAAAAAATTTATATGCAAAATTCAGATCTGGATCTAGGAGATGGGTAGGACTAATTCTCAGCACTGAGTCATCCTTCCTCTTGGAATTGAAAAGCACCTTTTTTTTTTTTTTTCTCTGCCAAGGGTGGTTGTATCTGAATTTCCTTTGGCAAGGACAGATCATTTGGATTTTCACTGTGGTGGAAATCTACTCTGAGTATGTTGTGCAGTTTTCTTTGCTGTTCATCTTGTTTGCCTGTTCAGGTAACTGAGGTGTCCTGCTCCACACTCCATTGTGACGGTCAATATTTTAAAACATAATTGCAGTTCTTGGCTGCCTTTAAATACATCATGATAACCTTTCCACTGAAGATTCTTAATGAATAATTTGATTTAACTTTAATATCCTTGGATCTATCTGAGGGATGAGTTTGTTCCTAATCATATCCTCTCAAGGTTAGTGAAACAGCAATGCAAACAAGTGTCTTTTATGCAGTAAGGGTCAGTAATTTATCTTTGCAGACCATTCAAGAGTGTGGTCTGAGCTCACAGCAGCACGTAATTGATCGATGCATTAAGGGGAGTGCAAAAATTATCACAGTCATGTTTACCACTGAATTGATATTACGCTTCATTAAATAAAATGCATTGCACTAATTACTTCAAACTAAGTTAGCAGAACCAAGATTGATACATGGTATCAAAACACATAATACATACAGAGCTATTAAGCCACAGCCTTCTAATATTTCTGAACAATCAAATTCCCATACTTTTCAAGGTTTAATATTTTGCACCTTTCCGTCAAAACAAGCAGCTTTGATTTTCTAAGTTGGATGCTTGAAAAAATGTGTTTGCCATTCCTCTGCTGCCATCTGCCCTCAAAAATGTATATATGCAGCTAGATTTGTCCTACATTTAGAAACTTTGAAAGGCATTGAACCGTTGACTAAAACCAAGAAACAAAAAGGTCTCAACAAGACATAGCTGTGTTCATTCCCATATTCTTAAAGACTTTAAAAAAAAAAAAAAAAAGATAATATAAAACTAGAAAATAAATGATGACTTGAATCATTTCCTATGACAAGCAAAATCCCTGGAGAAAATAATAATAATAATAATTGCAGACATTCAACTTCTGTAATGGTATCTTTAAAAACAGCCACCCTTTGTTTGATTCAGTGGGTATGCAGAGAAACTTTGATCTGATGAATGTTGGCAGTAACAAAGAAGAGGTAAGAGGTATGTTAATTTTGTCCATGTATTCATTGCCTTCTTCAGTTTGGATTATACTTGGGCTCCATGAGAAGCATTTATAAGAATTCTAGTCTCCTGGGTTTTTGTTTGTTCACTTGTTTTTCAGTCAAAAAAAAAAAAAAAAAAAAGCATATTCAGTTGGATACTCTCTTGTAATGTATTTCTCTGTATGTTCTTTGCAATGTATGAAAACTCTAGTAACTCACCACATTCCCCCACCTGAAATTCAAGTGTGGATCATCTTCACTTCTGCACAGCTCTATCTGTCCCTGCACTGCAGCTGGTGGTGGGGAAGGAGAGGACCACGGTTAGTCTGATACAACAGTTCTGACCAGCAGCTTACTGTGCCCCGCTCATTCCCATCTAACACATAGCCCTTTATCATCCCCTTTAAAAAAGTGGGGGGACAGGGATGACAAGGGTATATTTTTTTCCCTGTTTCTGCTTTCAAATTTTGACAAAGTATCAATACAGTTTTCCAAGGAAGCATGACCTTTAGCTATTCATTAGTCCAAGTAGCAGCCAACTGATCAGGGCAAACAAAGTGTCACAGCCCTGAGATAAATCTAAACTCTGGGCTGCGCACCCGTCTACGTCTCCTGACTCAGATCACTGCAAACCGGTGAGAACAGGGTTTGCCACTGTTTTCTCATGTAAGAGCCTCTTGCCTTCCACTGAAGGGAATCCCAGAGTAAGGACAGCACTGGGATAACTACTTGGAGTTCGATATGGAGGAAAATTATATAGAGATCTTAAAACCAGACATCACTGATCCTTCTCCTCAAAGGCAGTTTGCATGCTGAGTAATGGAGTTGGTTTATATTCAATTTTTGACTTTAATCCTCTCCTTATCACATGATCTTTTGAAGCCATGCTCTAAACCAAGATCATGATAGAAATAAAATCGATAAAAACCCCAAAGCACTTAAAAAACAATATGCAGTTAGTCTTAATGCATACATTTGTTAAGGAGCAAAAAGCATTCAGGCCTCTGAAGGGCTGCAGCACTGGGCAATATAAAGCGCAGAATGCCTGCATATGTACTTAACATCATGAAAACAACTGGCCAAATGTTTCCTTAGGGCTAGTTTTCTCCTTTTCTGCACTGAGTTGCACTGAATTTGAATAGCAATAATTAGCAATATGTGTTTAATGCTGCATTCCTGGTGCACAAAGCCCTGAAGTGGGAGGAAGGCGTTGAGGGAAGACAGGACTAAAGCCAAAGAACAAGCAGTTTCTATTTTTGCATTTTTAACATTCCTCCTTGGTATAATTCCGTGCCAATTTTATTTAAGTATCATGGCCCACACTTCTGCCATTTCTTAAATGGAGGAGCATATCCATTGCAGATGAAGAGTCCACAAGAAAGCAATGAACATACCTGAGGTGTGCGTACTTCCCAGGACACCTGGGACACACAGGTCTGGACAGTTCTGGAGTGCCAACATGCTGCTCCACGTCCCCAGGCAGGATGCCCACAGGCAGCACTCCAAGCTTTGGAGAGAGGACAAATAAATGCTTACAGATGCTCTCCCTAGGCAGAGCAGGCACAGCCAAGGCAGGTTAGAAGTGAATGTACTTTCTACACAAAAGACAAAATTTCTTTGCCCTTTATACAAGCCCAGTGTGTTCTCCACCATTGTCTCCTATTACATATCGTTTTCTGAGTCTGAATACAAAAAAATGCCTTACAACTTTATGAGAGTCTGTATCAGTGTCAGAGATACAGTCTGAATCCTACTTTACAAGGTCTAATGAAAAAAAAAAAACACTAGTCTATAATAGTCCTCATTGATTGATTTCTTTAATAGTTATTTCCTTGTTTCTCCATATTCCACAGAATAAGAAACACAAAATAATGATATAGTGGATTAACTGACATATCAAAAAACATATATAGTTTTTTTTTTTTTTCTGGTTATATCTCTCCTCCATGAGCTCCTAGCATTGCAGCATGTTGCCAAAGAAATAAGAAAGAGGATTAGATATAATTCAGTTCAAAGCTACTCTGATAAAAATCCAACAAAGGCATCTAACTTATTTCTGATATTTTGTCACTCTTCATTCACCTATTGCTGCCAAGAGCTACATTGCCAAAAGACTGATGGAAGATTAAAAAAAAGAACACCACCTTCTGATCCAGAAAATACATGTCAGTGTGTTTGCACCATCTGTCATGCGGATTCAGACATGCCCAGCTGAAGATGGGCTGCTGTTGATCCATCTGCAAAACATGCCCCAGACCAATTGCTTGACTTATGGTAAATTTGGAAGGCTGTTCAGTAGAAGATATCTGAACAGCAGCTTGGTGTTTTCCCCACCTCATCCAGTGTTTTCCCTTTTCTCTACTTTTGCAAAAAAGTGATCCTCCATACGAGCGTATTAATTCATGACCAGCTCCGGTCCCGTGTATACTAGTGTCTTGCTTATCCTTGATGCAGAACTGGGTGAAATGATTAATTGGACAGTTTTGTTTCAACTAGACATTCATATTTTCCTCCTGTCAATTATTTTGCACAGAACCTTGTTTTGTCTTCCATCTGAATAGACTAATGCAATTTCACTTTATTTTGATAGTGGAAGTAGGGAAGGAAATGGGGAGGAAGAATTGAAAGTCTTCGGTGTTTAGGCTTATTAGAAAGACTTTTCAAACACTCCACTCACGAATTGCTTTAAATCATATATAATAAATAAATAAATAAATAAAATTACATGCAATGATAAATTACTTCTTTAGGTGGGTTGCAGGTGTCACATCTGATGCAGAGTGCAGAAACATACAGTACATGTCAGTTGTTTCCCCTGTCCATAGATTACTTTCAAACAAAGTGATCAGAAGTATCTTTGCTGTCCCTGCTCTCCTCCCTACAGCTCTGGTTAATGGACATTGAAAATTTCCATTACTAGCAAGAAGACATTGATTAAAAAACAGAAAACAACAACAAGTAAAAACTTTTTGGAGGTCATTAAGTCATGCATTTTCAGAGAGATCTGCAAGCCTCAAGTGACTCCAGTGGGAGAAAAATAAGGTGCTCAAGTAAAAGGCTAATAGCAAGTTAAATTGAAAATACAAGCTGTATTCCTATAGAAAGCTGCTCCAGTAGCAGACTGACCTTACTGGATAATAACAGATTTTAATTTTTATTTTTTTTTTAATTAGAATAAGGTACCAGATGGGAAAACCAACCAATATTCATCATCATGTGCAAACCCAGAAATGGTGTATCTATAATACAAAAAGATAACATACCATATGTGCTCTAAAAATTAACCAAAATAAAATGCAGCTAATTCACTTTATTTTCATTTAAATGGTTTCATCCTCTAAGCTTTAATTTGCAGGCAGTGAAGGTGAAACTCAAGCTGCTAATCTTAATCATTGTTATGTACATACAAAGATTTATGGTTACGCAAGTTTTCATAGAAACGAAGATGATAATTTAAAAAAAAAAAAAGATCCAATCAGTATAGCATTGACTATTATGCACAGGGAAATACTTTAGCTTCAACAAGGATCTGGGTATCATAAGTCCTTGCTTCTACTATTCGTAAAGTATTTGAAACAGTGTTTGGAGAAAAATATAAACAAATCTGCTGAAGACCTGACGGTTACTTAATCCCGCAGTGAAGTTGTGGCTTGCACAGGTATAGATACTGGAGTGAGAATAATTAATATGGAACTGGCTGTGAATACAGTTAGAAGGAAAATGACAGCAATGGAAAGAATTAGGTTTCTGAAGACTCTCCTAGAGTGCAGAAGTGAACCAGGCTCATATTCAGCATCATCATCTCCTTTTACTGCCCCTTGCCCGCTTGCCGTCCCTCTGCTCGTGTCCCCTCGCCGCAGCCGAGCTGCTGGAGCACCCGCACCCCAGCTCTCCAGGGCGCAGCCGCAACTGACAGTCTGGGGACAGAGACCTAAGGCGTGCG
Organism: Anseranas semipalmata; assembly: GCA_013399115.1. Classification (NCBI taxonomy): domain Eukaryota; kingdom Metazoa; phylum Chordata; class Aves; order Anseriformes; family Anseranatidae; genus Anseranas; species Anseranas semipalmata. The sequence continues at coordinate 207,461 of VXAA01004138.1, read as the reverse complement.
CTGAGGCTTGTTCACGGGCTCACGCCTGCCTGCTCTGGCCCGGCAGAAGAGCAGCAGTGATGAAACTTCCCAGCTGCTTGCTCGAGAGCAGATTTCCCCTGTGGGAGTCGTGTGGGATCAGACACTGAGCCTGCGATTGGGTTGGAGATAGAGCAGGTTGGTTAAAGCAACTTAAAGGGAGAAACCCGGCCCTCCTCTACTTGTCAGCCATTTCAGAAAGGATTTAAATCACGCCTGCATGTTAGCAAGCTTATTGGGGATTATATAAAGAGGCTATCAAATTGACCATCTCAGACAGGCGGGGAGAGGGACTCGCTGTTCTCCAATTCCAATGAGCTGTGGTTAATGCAGCATCTGCCTTGTCTGTCTTCTGACTGCCCATGTATTAACGCACAGCTCCGTGCCATTCCGTGAGTCTCTCAAGCATATAATAAATAGAGTTCCAACTCACTGGAACCTCCTGCAACAGCTGATATTATAAGTTGTTTCGCTGTGACTGCTCATTTGGAAGTTCCCGGTCCTGGCAGGACGGCAGAAGTACCCACAGTTGAAAACACACAATTTGGAAGTCGGTGGTGCTCAAACGAGCTTCCGCCAAATCTGCAAGCAGGACCAACGGGCTCAGGACTGGGGTGGCATGAGCTGCCCACACACACCCTTCTGGAAGAGGAGACGTGCTGGAGGAGAGTCTCTCATCCAAGTAGAAAGGCTGGAAGACATAAGTGCACACACAGGATATGGGTTATTTTTCTAGTGGTTTGCAATTTTCTGCCACTTGATGGTATAAAAGAACAAGGGAAAGGTCTTTTATTTTCTTTCCTCTTCACTACAATCAGAGGTTGCCTTTCATTTGTTTCCCATTAATTCAGAAAGCTTATGGTAATGTGTTTTCCTTGAAATAAAGGTTTATGCTGTTCATTATCTGTAGTCTTGAAATAAACTGGTCTCACCTGAGTCAGGTAGAAGCTGTAAATGACACCTTTCCAACACCAAGGCCATTTCTAAAGGTACTCAAGGTACTCCCTCAAGTTCTTCCTCCATTATAAAAAAAAAAAAAAAAAGACTGATTTTATGTTGCATCATGTACTTAGCGGAGAGACTAACAACATCTCACATCCTTATCTAGTCATGTATTTCAAGGAGCTCTAAAGAAAGGCTACTATGTTGGTGACCTCTTAACCACTGTTTACTGTGGTTGAAATTGGCCACTGGACCCAAAAGATGGAGGAGGAGGAGGAGGGTGAGACAGAAGGTCTGCCAGAAAGACACACAGAGAAGTCTCCCATCAGCTTTTTTCCTTAGGCAAAGCTACAAAACTGAGAAACACACCCACCATAACAGGAAAAAAAATAAAAAATAAAAAATGGTGCTAGCCTTTTTTTTTTAGCTAGTTCAAAATTGGAGCATAGACATCATAATGTATGGATGTGAGATGAAACCTACAGCGTCTACCAAGTGCAGAATTAGACAAAAATATAGGCTCCTTGATACAAACAGGTAGCATTGCCGCCTCCTCTCTGACTGTGTGTTTTAAGATAAAAGAAAGAGCTCCGGTACGTTCTCGTGGGGAAAAAAATGCATGAAGCATATACCCTATGGCCACTTCAGGGCTTTCCTCCCAGCACACTGATTGCCTTGGTATCTGCTGTGAGGTTCGTTCAGACTCTCAGAGTGAATCATACTGAAAGCTCAGCACTAGGAATCAGGACCCTAAGAGCCAGGTCCTGCCTCACCTCACTTTCTGGTATCTAAATCCCTCATGGGCTTTAGAGCCCAGAGTTGAGGTTAAAAAAGCTGCTCCATCCAATAAGCTGCTGCCATGTAGCTTGGGAGGAATAGAGATGGATATCTTCTCATATGCATCCCAAAGTTATTAAATACTGTAAAGTTCAGTTTAGCTCATACGCATTTTAGAAAGTAATCAAAGACCTGCTTGTGGGGTGATTACTCTCTGTAAAACTAACTCTGGCAATCACTGCTGGTGCTGCTTCTCTTCCTCTCTAGCAAGTTAAACAAATCTGCTCTCTATGCAGTTAAACAAATACAAATGGCAAGACTATTCCCCCCACACTATAATCTACCATCTTGTTTCCAGCATCCTATGAGAGTTAAAGTAAAAATCCATAAGAGTAAATTCAGTGCAAATAAACCAAAGCTAAAAATCCATAGAAGTAAGTGTGACACCCAGAAGCCAAATGCAGTTGGCAGGCAGAAATGGCTGTACTCTGTCATTTTAACAATCCAAGTCATTCACTCCAAATCCGTGCTCTGACAGGTAATCTCCTCTTTTACTCACTCCTCCTCTCCTCCGGAAAGAGCCACTGAACAGAGCGGAAAACAGAGTTGCTGGCAGTGCTCAGCATTTTTTTGTAATGCAATTAATGGAAATGTTTCCTCTGCAAAGAGTGACGCTGGTAAAAATATACTACTCTGCGTTTAAATGCCATATACATCTAAGTGCTTATTCGAGTGTTTCCTGCTGAGTTCACCTCTTCATATGTCTGGCTCAGTGCACAGTATTGCATGACTGAGCTATGGTTTCCAGAGCTATTTATTTTGGGATCTAGCATGCACGATAACCATGTGCACGGCGAGAGCTGCTGTTTCCCCAACAAGTGAGAAAACCTCCAGGTAGCTTTGGATTCTTATGTGTGATCACAGCAAAATTCATCTGGGATCCAGTGTTAGCATTTGACAGATTTCCTCGTATCAACAATCTTTGCATTGCAAATACAATATGTGTGTAGGTATATCAAAGATCAGAGTTTCTAAAGCAGAGGCTTAAATTTGAGACCTGCTATATTTTCTTACCTCGGGCCTTTTAACGAGGGCTCAGAGAACATGGTCAGGGGCTCCTTGCACAGTTTAAAGGAAAGTGAACATCACTGAAGCCATTGCAAAGTCTGTTATCTCCTTCCCAACCAGGGCTATCATCACCTAAAAGCTTTTCAAGCTAAAATAAAAGTGGCTTGGAAGAAGTTGCAAGATTGCTGTGAAAAAGCAGCTTGAAAATAGATTCTAGCTGAAAGAAAAATCTCTCCTGGGAAACTTTCATCTGCTGATCTCAAACAAATCCAGAGAGTTTGCTTTCAATGCCTGCTGAGATCTTACAGGCATTCCAGGTGTTAATGATCTCTGTGTCATGCAAACATGCGGACGTTGCAAAATAAACCCGGACCAGTCTCCAACTGCCATCTTTTCAGCAGCAGAAAAGATGACAGGTGGGGACAGCCCCCATCAATGCTAAATCCCAGAGGCAGGTGGGGAGGTGTCTTTTAATATCCCCCCTCCTCTCACACCCCACCAATCTCACAGCACAGACGATGTTTCAGGGCTTCCCAGCCCAAAATTCCTATTTACTACCGCAAAACTCCATCAAACTCAATGCTCCCCTCTTGTCTTTCTACCTTGGGGCTGCTTTTGGGGAGCTGCGTTTCTTTCTTCTCACACATGGTGGTCAACTTTTCCCTTGGTTCATACCCCTTCCCACATAACCCGCTAACCTCCACCCCTAAACCTCATCCCAAAAGCTCCTTCGCTGGCTGTTACTCCTGGTCTCCTCCAAACCCAACTGCCCCAAGTCAGCTGCTGCTCCATAACGTTCCCAGTGCTTCTGCTGGCCACTGCTCGTGTCTCCCTTGACCACTGATCTCAGCAGTGTCTGACTGTCGGATCTCCTCTTAAAAGCTTCAGGTGTATCTTGAAGGCTGAAAAAAGAGGTACTGACTGCATTTGTTAGAAACCTGCATGGATGGGGGACCCTAAAAGATGTATAGGTAGCCCTTTCCATCAGCACTCATGGTGGGGAGTGTTTCCATGTTAAGATCACAGAAGTTAAAGCAACATCACAAGCATCACGTTTGCAGCAGCGCAAAGGTAAAAAGCCAGACAGGCCCATATTTTTTGCCCATTTGTTCCTCTTCCCTGTTCTTCAGCCTTGCTGTATATCGAACGGCACAGATCTGAGTTTTACTGAAGGAAAATTGGAGCTTCTCAAGGAGCTCATGTCAGAGTAAAAGCCACCAAACTCTGAAAAAGCACAGAAGTTTGAACAAGAAAACCACTTACTTCTCAAGCAATTTATTTCCCAATCCCTTCAACGTTACCTCATTTCATGGGTGTTTGACACCTCCTTTTCCTCTGCAGAAGGTGCAAAAAGTGTCAGGGCAGAAAAAAAGGAAAGAAACAATTTGTTCTAACTTAGAGCCTGTAAGTGTCACTTACTGCATGGAAAATAATTGAAAAAGGACTGTGCTAGAAATGTAGACATATGATTCATTGCTTGGCTACAAGTTCACATGTCATTGCTGCCATGCATATAGTGCCCTTCTGCCGCTTCAGGTCACATATGGCTTCTGCACTCATTTGTACCACACATTTTTTTTTATATTCTTTTTACAAAGAAGGCTCTGGGAAATATGAAAGCAAAAGCACCGTGATTCAATTCTTCCTACTGACAGTTTTTGCCAGGGAAAAACCTAAGCGTGGCTTAACTACCAATCAAATAAATATATATATATATATATTTAGTTATCTATACAGAGGACTGTTTTATGCCAGTAGTACTTGATCTGTGAAAATACATTTATATTTTGGTTTCTTATACAAATCAAAATGGAAAAGTTAATGATTCTGTATTGGTACAAAAGAAATGGCTTGTAGTTCTTCCACTCTTTGGAAAGGCTGCAATAAAACTTGATCACAATCTGTTTTGGGTTGAACAAAATGTTTTATTCCCACCATTTTAAATTGGCATTTATAAAGGGACTGAACTTGTGGCAGCCTGTGAGAATAAACCTGGCAGCATTATGGTTTTTGTCAATACATATGAAATTGATAACACAACTATGTTGCTTCAGCAGGCACAATACCATCAGCTTTACAACAGATGTGCCAAGTTCAGCCTCCAAATAATCTGAGATTCATTAATTAACCCCAAAGTCAATGTAAGATTGCATCCAGACATTACAGATCAAAAAGTAAAATCACACAACTCTCCCCAGCAATAAAAAGGCTGTCAATCAAACCTAAATGAACAAACCATATGAACCTATATGTGTTGGGGTTTTTGTTGTTGTTTTTCTTGGGCAAGGGTTTCTGTCCCTTCCTTCAGGCAAGCTGCTTTCCCATTGCTGCTCTGGCAGGTATCCACCAAAGAAAAACCACATCTCTTGCCTCTACCCAGGACCTAGAGGCTGTTGCACCACAGCCAATCAGGCAGAATGAATGAGGTTATTTCCCACAGGGCCCTCATCCTTGCAACGTGGATGGATAAGGGTGGGTAACTTCTACCGTGGGCTCCCACAGGAACGGCAGAGCCCAGTAAACCTGAGTACTTCCTGCTCTAAGTGAAAGTCATGTTTCCTTACTCCCTGAAATGAAATCTTCTCTTGAATGTGTTCTTTTCCCTTGAGAAAGGGTAAAGGACAATGCCTATGGCAGCTGTTGCTCATGTTGCTGGGTGCTTTGCAGGCACTTGAGTAAGCGGTATGGCAAAAAAAAAAAAAAAAAAAGAGTTATAAAGAGCACAATAGTGCTGGCACACGAAGTTTTGGAGGACTAACACATTCAGCAGAAGTTTATCTGGCGCATTGTCTATAGCAATATGCAAACAACTGTTAAGGAGGTTCTCTGATGTGATCAGTGTTCCTGTGTAGAAAGGCTCACAGAGGAAATATATTTTGAAAATATTTTCACTTTTACCCCCCAATTTTTTAACTTTTCAACCTAAAAGGAAAAATGATTTCTTAACAAAAGTCAAAATTTCATGTGGGAGGGAGATTATTTCCTTAGGACATATCTGTTATTAAAGACCACTTTTTCTTCTAAGAAAATCCATCAGTTTTGATCACCAATGTCTTACCAGCCTCTAACAGCCTCTGACTGTCAAATGGCTGTTGTGAAATGGCTGCAAAAGCAGAAGAATGGGAATTTGAAAGGTGGTTCCTTCCCTCTTCACTAGTTAAAAGGGAAAAAATGATACTGGGAACTATTGAATTATCTCTTTTTCCTCCCGTCAGTTTGCTTTTGTTGTGTGTACACACGAACCAAACCCTGATGAAAGGGCCTCAGAAGTCTTTGGATAGCAAGTGAACCAACATAGCATCTCACAGGCTTTCTAATGAGCTCAGGAGGTCAAGATGTGTTGCATGAGCTCCTCATTGACCATCCCTCCCCATGCCACCGGGGAGCAGACCGGGATCAGTGACACAGGAGCAGCATCGCCCTGCACTGCAGGAACCTGGGCTGTACCACGCAGCCAGCCAAGGTGCTGAGGCCTGCTCCAAAGCCACCATGGCCCTCTGTGGCCTATGAGATCCTCCATGGAGCAGGAGGAGCCAGCACACAGACTTTTCTCCCTTTTTCTTTTTGTTTACGTTAGGGTGGTTTTTTTTTTTTTCTTTTTTCTTTTTTTTTTTTTCTTTTTTTTTATTTTAAGAAAATCTTTTTGGAGTGATTTAAAAGTATTTATAATAACTTCTCACAAAGTTGGGGGCCACTTTTCATTTAGCTTTGAGATATAAAAAGAGGTTGTTTACTCTTTCATTTGAATCAAATATGCACTGTTTCTATAGCAACTCCAACACTCCATAGCTCTAACTGTTGCACAGACAGAAGGCGTTTAACCCTTTGAAGTGTACAGATCTGAATCTTTCAGAATCAGTACCAAAATAATTACCCTTCATCCCATTGTCAGACTGCATCTCTCAGCAAAGGATGGAACAGGCTTTTTGTTTTATTTTGTGAAAAAGAACCTGCCTAAGTAAGTGGCTTGTTAACTCATGTGAACGAGAAAAGCAAGGAGCCATTAGTAATGACCAGGGTGATGCATCGGTGAAAAAAGAATGTTTCAGCATTGAGGGTTTGCTATGATAAGCCCCAAAATCTAAGAATTTCACTAAATGCATATGGGATCCTTAACAATAGATACAAAACCCATCAGGATAACTCCATTTTTAGAATAACTTCATATAACAGACATCCCAGGTTCAATACTGCAATACGTGGAAGTTCTGACCTCACACTTTATTCATCCTTCTACCAAGCATTTATACTATGATAACATTTTCATAAAACAACCCTCCTTTCTTATTTCCCCTACCTCCAACCACACAACCCTGTTCTCCCAAAGCAGGATCTGAAGCACCATATGGCAAATTTCATTTCCTTCTGGTTAAACCTTTCCTTATATCCCCAGCTGGGCAGTACAAGTGTAAATAACTTTGGAAAAGATAACTAAATATTCTTAGCTTTTAGGATAGTTGTGTTCTGGATTTAAATGCTGTGACTAAACAAATGGCTCAAATGTGCAGTATCATACAATATCTGGTGATGAAAAATTCAAGGACAATCAACCTGAGACTTATGATGCTGTCTTCATAGCCAGAATTACCTGTTCTGGAAATCAACCCCACTGCTATCCTTGATTTAAAACTGATGGTCTGATGAGGTGGGAAATTTGCAATGTTTTTGTATTTACTGCTTTATGATTTCAAGAGCAAGGGTTTCCATCTTCTCAGACTTCATTACATTGCATGAATTGGGAATATTTTTTGTGACGCATCACTAGAAAAATGTTTCAGTAAGAACATGAAGTGAAAAAAGAATAAAGAAAAATCATTTTTTTAAAAAGCAATTAATGAGTTAAAGCATGCCTGTTTTTATATATAATATAATAGCAAAAGTGAGTCATGAAGAGTCCCTTTATTTCTGAGCTAGGCTAAATGTGTGAGTAGATACACTTGAAAATAGTTTCTCCCATAAGAGATGTGTGTTTTGCAGGATATTTTGTACAAAACAGACTTTTAAAATCTTTATCTATCTCGTCACTTCTGCTGTAGATTTTTTTATTGTGTCCAGATCTAGGACTCAGAAGTGTTGTTGAAGTTACTAACAATCCCGTTCAATGCATGGCTAATATGTCAGACACCAGAAAAGAAAACATCAGTACAAACCTATGTGGATTATAAATGTTATGTCCAGATCTTCTGCTGCGTTCATAGTACACCTGCAGCTAGCACTGCAAGTTGTTGACCTATGTAGCTGGCACCTAGGCAAGTTCTCAGCAGTGCAAATTCATGATGGTCCTCAGCACGGATTTACCAGGGACTCATGGCACAAACAAGAGACTAAGCAGTCATACCATCAATCTTGCTAAAGATATGATCCTGTTGATTAGCCTCCAGTACTCACTGGTTTAAAGCTAAACCAGTGGGGATGGTTCCACCTGGCGGGCCCCACTTTTGCTTCTTTCAGCCACATGCCCATACCCCTGTACCTGCCCTATTCAGGTCCAGGAGATCATGTTGCTGCCTTCCCACATCACCAGATATGTTTAGGAGACTGAGCAAACCACTATGTGAACTTTAAAACACACAGACACACAGACACACACACACACACACAAAAAAAAAAGGACAATATATTTCCTGTGAAGAAAACAACAACATTATGATGAAAGAGAATTAGTTTTGGTTCAGCCTTTCCCATCTCTTTAGCCACAGTTTGCAGCTTCTAGCGTAAGCCGTTGTGCAGGAGAAAATGCTGCAGAAACCACCAAGGACATGGCCCCTCTTCTACTGACTTATAACAGGAGTTATGAAAGGACTAAGGCAGCTTATGGATCTTTTCTATGAGGTGTGCAGAGGTTTCCATGAGATTTTTTCTATAGGTCTGTAGATGGCCAGAAGCCATAATATTGATTGACCTAGTTTTCCCCTGTATAAGACAAGCCGTACGCTGTCCCTCAATAATTTCAGCTTAATTTCAGTTACCACTCTGCTAAGGAAAATATTGTTTTCTCAAAGATAGATAGATTTGAACATTGATTTGGGGAAATGATTTCCTTCCTTCAAAATTATTGGAAAAAACTTCATTGATAAGATCAAGGAAGAAAAAAAAAAGAAATGGTGTCAGTGTGCACAATAGGAGCTTTGTGATTTGTCCTTTCAGCTCAGTTGCATCCTTTCTTGTTCTTCATGCTCCAAATTGGACAGATTTCAAATATATATNNTATATATATATATTTTTTTTTTTTTTAATATGGTAACTGTGATTTTTTAAATACCTTATATTTCAGAAATAAAGGAACAATGAGGATGAGAACTGGCATTCAATACACAAAAAGCAAGGGAAAACACTCCATGTCACAACATCTTGAATATATGCTTATCATGAATATACCACCAGAGCATAATTTTGCCAATTAATTGACAGAGAAATCTCTCACTGGGAATCACAGCACCATTTGCTAGGTTTCCCTGAGACTTTATTTTTCAGCGTTCAGGCTGAGAAAGGGTTGAAACATATAAATTACACTTAGCGGGCGTAGCAGAAGGGTTCAGCACATCAGTGAGTGACCCTTCAGATTGCGATACAGAGTTCGTGGCCAAGCACTGCCGCGAATGTGAAGATTCAATCAAAGTGCAGAACAGAATGATTCTGGATTCTGATTGCACCAGGCAGGGGTCATGATGAGAAACAGCGGTTGTTCGCCCAGGAGAAATTTGAGAAAAGCATCCTGTCCACACAACATACCTGAAGCCATCATATTAGCATTCGCAGGAAAGCTTACAGGGAAAAGGGGAGAAAATGAAAGTAAAATGAATGTATAAGTAGCTGCAAAGCCCAACAATGTATGCATTTTTATGGAGTAAAAGTGAAGCTGCATGTGGGTACAGTGGTATTCATGCAGCACTCTTCACTTTCATTGCCAGCAAAGAAATCCATGCAAGACAAATAAAGTGTCAGAGATTTAAATAAAGATATTACTACCAGGGATCCTTAAAAAATAAAAAAAAAAATAAAAAGCAACACACATATATGCTCTAAAGTCACAAAGTTAACACCCAAGCAACAAAGCAAAATTGTTTTCATCACTCAAAATGGACTTTAATGCTGTGATCTATAAGGATGATAACAGAACTATAAAATGAAGCTGGCAAGTTATAGTCATATTAATATAGAGGACCTGTCCTTAAATGGTTTTCTGAAGTGAAAGTTTATCTGAAACAAAACATATGCAAAGTATTAGACATATTGGTTCTCAGATGGGATCCTTAGGATAGACTTCATTGTAAGATTTATTTCTGTCAAGTTTAAAAGATAAATGGTCCTGTACTAAGCACAGAGCTTTTACATTCTACCTCTGGGTTCATGAAAAAAAAAAAAAAAAGGCATTTCGCTTTAAAAATTATTTTAAAAGTCAAATCACACCAAATATCATTGAGAAGTTGATTTAAAAAAAAATGTGGACGACTTAAATGTGTTGCTGCATTACAGCAATCTTTTCATTGAAACCAGACTTATTGAGCTTAGCTGCCTATACACTAATTAAAGTATCCCTCATCCTGTTTGTCTTATTCAGAATTACACTGCAAGATTAGAATGGGTTTCACAAGGCTGAGGCAGTGATAAGCCTTAATAGTATTTTATTATTTCTCAGGTACAAAGAAGATATTTCTTTGGCTGCAGCTGAGCGGCTCTAGGGACATATGGAATGCATGAGTGGGAACATATCCTCATAGCATCACTGCTTCACTGTTTGTGCTCTGAAGTCTGACTGTAAAGTTTTTGACTACCACTCATGCAATGGGAAGATGTCCATACATTTATCTAGAAGCTGCCTTTATGCATTGTATCTATCTGGAGTGGTGTGTTTTGAGAGATATGCAAGCAGCTAAGTAAATTATTGAAGGACCATACAAAGTGACATAAAAGAATGGGCAATGAAGCTGATTCACTGTCTAGTACTGGGAAAAAATTACATGATCACTTGGTGCAAAAATAGTAAGCTTGGTAAGCTTCTTTATATAAGTAAGGGCTTTCAAAAAGAGGTGGTGGTGACTCATGCAGATCTACATGAATGACCCCATTGCTGGCAACAGAAAGGTGGCTGCCAGTGGAAGCCTCAGTAACAATACTCAAAGAGAGGATGGAGAAACTCAGAAGGAACACAAAGAGCTTTGAAATTTTCCTTTCACCTTCTGCATATTTTCACATTTGGCTGGTCCACATTGTGGCATCACCTCTACACTGCACAAGATCTGGGCTGCTGGAGGAGGCAAAGGCCGGAGGACATTGTTCAGCCACTGGCTCACTGCCATCTTTGGAGAGGTTGCTTCATTTCCCCCCACCTTGCTTCTCCTGTACCTGTAATAAGGAAACAAGATTCCGCTTCTTTATGATCTGCTGAGAATATTGTTATATAAACAGTAGACATTGACTATTAATTAGAAATTTCATGAAGAGTCACATTAAAAAAAAAAATATTGTCTCTTAGCAACTCCACTTCAGCTCTGAATAAAGAATTAGAATATGACAATGTCATATTATTTTCCACAATAATTTTGAAATTTGGCTTAATTAAAACTTATGCTCCAGCTAGATTATCAAACAAGCCCCTGGCAGTTACAGGGCTAAGTAATTTCTATCCATCTATATATTTGGGATAAAAGTCCTGTGTTGATATTTTAACAGTGCTGTATATGAGACACAATTTGGGTTCAGACAATTGCTACCAGGATATAAACATTTTTTCTGCCAGGCCACTAGTTAAATCTAGATCAGCTCCCAGGTGACTCTAAGCAAGCTGTATTGAAGGAGTGATGTTCAGAGACCAGGGCCTGATGCTTATAAAGTGATCCAAGACTGGATGGATCTAGAGAAATATTTCCCTTGAGCCTCTGCAAGCCTGAATTCCTTTCTGGGCCTGACAGTATTAAATCCTGAAGAGTTTCTGAGATTCCTCTGGGTTTTCACTCTTTATGTTATTATAATAACATTTCACCTATGAGTTTATACACAGAGACGTATACATGGTACACCTGGAGTTCCTGAATATTCTGCAAAATCCATTACAAACAGTACTCCAATATAGGTGTCCAAACAACACAGCTCAACACCTTCAAAATGAGATGGCTCAGTTCTGCTGCATGAAGAGCACTCTCAGGCCCCACTGCTATAATGTTTATGTAGGTATCCATCACGTTACAGTAGCTGGGCTTTGCAGAGGAATGCTTACCAATAAGCCTTCATGTGCACAAAATAGTACTCCAGTCATGCAGTTTGTTTGCTGATACAGATCAAGAATTGACGTCACCCATCCCAGCAGTGAGTTACCTGCAGCCTGGTGAAGCCAAAGACCGACATTTCCCCGAGAGCCCTCCAAGTGCCCTGCACACACCTCTGGTGCACAGCCATAATCTACACCCAGCTTTGCTCTACCGGACTTCAGCGCTACCACAAATTGCAGCAATTTGCAGGAAAGAGGCATCTAAGGATGTATAGGCTTAATACCAAACTAATGGTTTACAAAGATATATGTTAAACATCCTGTGCAAGACAAAAAACATAGCATTGTAACAGAGCCAGCAATACACCATGGCTCTCCCAAGCTCCACGTGAGCACTTTACCTATCTAGTTATTTTCCCACCACATCCTGGAAATAAAATGGACACTGGTATTTGCCTCCAGATAAACACATATTATTATTATTCCCATAAAAGAGAATGAGGCAAATGAATAACCACAGTTCTGTCGCCTATGGCATATGAATCACATTTTGAAGTCCTTCCAGCTCATAGTAAAGGCTCATCATTGCACAGAATGGTAGAAGATACAGTCTTTAAAACTTTTAAATATTTAATTTGCATATTTTTAAGTCCAATGCAAAGTTTGGATTGCAAGGTCGGATGAGGAAGGGGAATACTTTTGTTCTGGTAAACAGAAATGTAGCCTGTTTCTAATGAGTAGCAATCAAGAGACACTGCAGGGACACAGAACATAAAATAAAACAGCTAGAGAATCCAATATGCTGCTATTCCTGGCAGTTCTAAAAATTAATTCAGAACTGCATCCATTACAAGAGTAATGGAAAAGTAGAGTCCCATGCCTGTAAAAATTAGGACCATGGCTGATAGCTTCATTTCCTCCCCTATCCCAGTTAAATATGGCTGCTTACAGCTAAATTACACGATGTGACCACAGTTTGTAAACAAAACAATCAATGTTAAAAATGTATCTACCTAATAAACAGATATGCTGTTAAAATGATGCCCTGTACAATAGCTGTTCACTTCCAAATAGGTATATCTCTTATTAAGCATTTGATTATTAATTTCTCCATTCCCAGTGCAAAATGATGGAACAGAAAGAAGCCTTCTGCTGTAACATCTTTTGCAAATCACACCCCAAATCTTAATAAAGTAGCTCCCAATGTGCTTCTGATCTAATTCTCCCAGACAATAGTACTTTGTCAGCCTGACCTGGATGCTTAAAATGCATTAATGTTTATGCTTTAAAGTGGAAAAAATAATCATTGAGTATGATAATCCTAGAATCAGCCTGTGCCCCATTGCACCTCGGTGGATTTGACTGCCTGATCTTTTCTCATCCTTGTGTAACCCCAGCATCCCTGGTTCATTTAATTCCTTAAGCTTTAATTAAAAAACAGCAATGAAAGCCAGCAAGACAAAGCAGCTGAAAATTCCTTTATAGCTTGCAGAACAGCTAATATCACTTTGAGAAGAGACAGCAAACACCACATATGAATACAAAGGTAGCCTGCTGAAACTTAATCTCTCTTCTGTTTTATCCTGCTGAGGAATTCTTTACTGAGCTGGTCTTTTATTTATATTCTTGCAACAGGGGAAGGGGGGACCATAAAACTTGTACAGGAGTTTGTGCATCACATTCACTATTTTTTTTATATTTTGCCTCCTCCTATCTTTGAAAGGTGAATCTGCGGTCCATTTAACTTGGTGCAGGAGAATAACAACAAAATACTATTAAGGATGTATGCTTTTAAAAGCACAAAGTCTCCACCTCAGTGCAGGCTGCAGGCAGATTTTGCCATAAACTGGGAGAAAGATGGTGCTGCAAGAGGTGGAAATGGAAGAACCATGCCAGGGCAAAGTTTCCTGAGTGGTCAATGCCAGGAGAGCCCACCTGGCTATCATAATATAGGTGTATCAAGAGCGATATAGATCAGCCAGTAAACACCACCAGCAATTCTGGTGGTACAGACTAAGACACCTTGACCTGGGCAAGTTATAAAGCCCTGGATGCCATGAACCCTTGTGCAAGAGGCTCCTTTGGGAAACCACCATGTGAATCACTAAGTGGCCATAAGCCACTGTCAACTTGAGCTGGCCACACAGGTTCAATGCCAAGAGGGTGATTTTGCTGAGAAAATTCAATGCCCCAGTCTCTCTGCAGCTTGCTGTGAAAGACATGCTTCCCTATCTGAACAAAGCCTTCAGAGCCTGGAAGGACCAAAGCACAGCACTTGTTCTTTCAATAACTGTCAGACCAAGGACTTTCACACATCCCTCACAAAACAGCAGCATATTCAGGTGCCGACCATCCCGCCTGACACAAAGATGAACATCAGCGCTTACACTGTATGCTCCAGTTCAGCTGTTGCATAGGTTTATTTAAAGCTCCAGGAGGAGCAGCTTTGATCATGTTCTCAGTGGTTTTCATTGTTTCAGCTGAAGCAGTGATCTCTAAAGGTGGGCGAGGAATGTTTTTCTCCATTTCAGGAGCCTTTTGATGATTTTAGATTTTGTCTTTTTACCTAATCAGACAGATATATTTTTATCATCTGTAAGTTTTCTTTCCAGCTAACTTTAGGCCAAGTGAAATGTTTTGTTTTAGTGTGAACCCCTTTTCATATACTTTTTGCACATATACTACAACTAGCTTACACTTCAGAACAAAGTCATAAGTGAATCAGGAAAAAGTATACTAATTTTTTCAAGTATTTTCAGGTAATTCTGAAATGCAAACAAAAAAATATTCAAGATATTCAGCAAAAACAGACTTTACCACAGAAACTCTATTTTGACAAACTGGCATATCTGGATGAGAACAAATAATAAAAATAATTCTAAACAACTTCAGGAATTTTTATAAAAACATATGTGATATTACTCAGTGTGATCCTGAATTTCCAAGAAAAAGCTGTACTTCTAAAGCCCTTTTGGAAGCCATGGTCTCCATACCCACTAGGACCATTAGGACCAATCCTGTCTAATACATTGGCTAATAAGTAGTTTCTGCATAATTGCAGCTAAGGTCACCAAAACCAGAACCAAACATAGACACAGTCTTAACTGAAAATTAATAATATTTAATGTCAAAATAAGAGCCAAACAGAGCAGAAGACCCCAACGTCTTAATTATTCTCATGCAGCACAGCTATGGAGCTTGGTAGATTCTAACCTTTGACCTTCATTCTATCCAAATGTTAGCCTTTCCCCAAAATTACTGGCCATGCCTTACATCTCCTTTTCTGAGGGGATTTTAGCTTTAATGTGCTGACATTGAAGTAAAGTATATTTCTGCATTTCATTTTTATAGAGTTGACTTCTTTAGTTCAGTAGTTTTACGGCTTTCAATTTGACTTTTTAAATACAAGTTTATAGTGTTTCACCTTTCTCTCAAATGGATAAGCCTGTAAGAACTTTGCTGTTTGATTAAGTTATCATGCATGAAGAACCAGAAAAATTTAAGACAATTGTTCATTTAAATGGCTGTTAATTACATCCTCCTGACATAGTTATTGTACTATAAGCACACTTTGGATAAAACTGCTGTACTATCTAATTGAACTCAAAAATATTTCTGACATTTTAATGAACACACCAATTAGTTTTATTTTACAAGACTTTCAAATGAACCACAGAGGATTAGAAAATGACATTCAAGGTCTGCATATAATTAAATTGCATAACACAGAAGAGGGAAAAGTAGTGTCATGTTTAAGAAAAAAAAAAAGAGGGAAACATTAGCATTCAGGATGTGTTAGAGTAAACAAGGTCTTTGAAAAACAGGAGCAATTCGTTCTTTACTACTGAAGTTCACAGAAGTCAATGTAATGACACAATGTCATCACCAGCCACAGAGTATAAGACTGGGAACTCCAGCTCCGTTATCCTTTTCCTTGTCAGAGACCCCATTTTGATTTCACTTTTATTAAATTTTGCATAATTACTTCTGTAAGTCAAGTGGAACTTCAAAGAGCCAGTAGAGTTACACCGCAACTAGGCATGGGAAGGCAAATAGTTGCCTGGACTTCAAAATAATCACGTGAGGTTTAAGGGGCTCTTTCTACATGAGAGACCAACTGGCTAGAAATAGAAATTGAAGGTAGCTAAACCAGTTAAATTAGACTTATATTTCACAGTTATCTAGCCATCTGGATACATTTGACTAAGCCACTAAAGAAGAGGGCCAGATCACACGAGTTTTCCATGGAAATAAAGGATTCGATATCACGGACCTCTCTCTACAGCAGTAAATTCATGTCAAAGAAAGGAGTAGATACTCTTGAGCAGCCTGTTATCCAATGATCAATAGCTCTGTAAAATAATCATAGGAATGAGAAAAGTAAATGTACTTAAGTGAATGTACACACATTGGTATGCAGCAAGTTGCGCACACATAAATCTATAGTCAGCAGTTCTTCAAACTCTAAGCTTTCTGCTAAGCCTCCAGTCTCTCTAAGTGCTTTCCATGCTACAGACACTAACAGCAAATGCAGCATTCCAGCTACACTCTAAATAAGGGAGACAGAAAAAATCATTGCTTTCCTGATCATAGAAGACATCCTTTGAATTTATCACAGACTGACTGGCATTTGCTTCCATTATATGAGAATAACTTGGCATGCTGATATGAAATTCCTTCACGGTGTTAGTCTTGCTTCACCATGACAGGTAGTGACAAAATAAGCATAGTAAAGG
>VXAA01004138.1:169184-183742 GCA_013399115.1 Anseranas semipalmata | reverse complement strand
GTTTTTTCAAAAAAAAAAAAAAAAAAAAAAAAAAAAAAACCACCAAATTCTTCTTCTTTATTTTTATTTTTTTTTAATAAATTTGCAGAAAGCAGTGGGTTTCCCTAGATACTTCTGAGCTGGACAAAACTGAATTCTCTATGAAAAGATTGTTCCCTCTGAGGATGTTAATCTTACCTTTCAAAGGCACATAAAGATATTTTCAGATACTATTATACCTTTGCCTTCTTTAAGTATCTAACTATACTTTGAAAGGATCACTGTACTTTTTCCTCTCAAACAATAAAATAAAATAAAATAAAATAAAATATCCAACATCTAGATGCAATTCATTTCCTCTACATAAAAGCCTTTCACAAATGTCTTCAGATGGATGTCAACTCACCATGTGACAGCAAATTAGGCAGCCCAAAATAACTGTTATGATGAAAGTTTTCCTTCCTTCCTTAGTGCTGAGAAATGCAATTATGAAATTAACAGGGGTTTTAGCAAGGATATTTTTCAAATACACCTCTATTTAATTCTATTAATGCATTACAAAAGTATAGTCAGACTAAACTAATATGCATTCTGCACTGAATTGCTCACTGTCCTCTGGCACAGAAGAAGTACTTACCTTAACAAGAAAATTCAGAAAAATTTTCAATTGAAGACACAAACGAGTCATTGTTTCAGTTAGTGGCAATACATGTGTTGAGATTTATTCTGCAAGAAGCACCTTTCAATTTAACAATATACTTCTCCATTTGTACTTACTATATGAGAAGTGTGTTGTGATGCTTGAACCTGGTCAGCATGTTCTGATCCCTGCAATGGCTGAAGGGTTGTGCAAAATGTATGATTTGAAACCTTCAAGTATGTTATTCTTCCCTTTGTTACTCACTTGAATTCAAGTGCTAAAAAAAAATTAAAAAATAAAAATCCATGGCCCTAAGAAATCAACTTTTTCTCTGGTGAAGTAGCTGCCTTGCCTTCAAAATTGAAAGCTTAATGGGGAAAAAGAGAAGATGCTGTAAACTGAAAAGTTAGCAGAAAAAGTTTTATCAAGAAAAAAGGTTTTCTAATTTCTACACTAAAAGCAGAATCAGGGGAAGAGGTGGGGAGAGTCACCAGGACTGTTTTGTGAAAAACTGGAACCTGGGCAGTTTCAGCAGGTCCCCTTCTACTATTTACTCAGATTACAATGCTTGTTCCTGAGAGTCAGATTCCCCTTTCAATTCATCACATCTAACCATTACTCTCCAAACAAGTGAAAGTACAGTGGTTCCTTTGTCCCTTTTCATTCATATTCTCCTTTCTTCTCTGCAACATTTTTTCTATCCATATTCCTTTGATTGGAAACATTCATTTTCATTTTGATTTTCACAGGAACAACATTTTATCTTTAAACATGATGGGACAGCCTCCAGTAAAGCCTGTAGAGTGAAAATCCACAAAGCCTATAACAAAGTTCTGCTATCTGAATAGCTTTTTAGTCACTTGTCACCTAGAAATTTGGAACTGCAGAACTGTGGCACATAGGATGAAGATAGATAGTGGAATTTTTAATGAGCAGTCCTTCAATATTTACTTGGTTAAAGACAGTGGATACTTTATCTTGCCTGTCATAACAAATATGTTCCTCCTGGCAACTCAACATCTTGTGTTTAACACTACTTTGACAAATGCACATCTTCCCCTTTTGTGGTGAATACAGGCATCATTTTAAGGCCACAGGCCTTGTTTTTTTCTCTTTTCTCCTTTTAATTTTATAAATGCAGTGTTTATCCTAGAGCCAAAGACAACTCTTGCAATTTAAATCTAAATCCCCAGTTCAAAGTCATGTCAGTGCTCTCCCTATAAACTCTCAGCTTCATGTACTGCTCAACAGTGTAAGTAAATTGAAAAAGAAAGATTAATGCAAAAGTCCTGAAGGCAGGTAATAAGGACCAGCTTCTCAGCCAGCCTTGCAGCCAAAATTACATTTGCCACTCTAATGATGAGGAAAAATTATGCTCTCCCTATATAAGGGTCTTATCAAAAGGGTTCTTCCATCTCATTCCCCAGCACCATCTTCCTTGTAGACCCCCTAAAATGACCTGAATGGGCTTAAAAAAATATAAGGATGGTTTCCTCTTGCCAGTGCAGTGTCTTACATGATCTGGAGTAGCTTGGTCATACAGATGTGGCTGCAGGAAAGGACAGCAGGAACTGTTGGTTCTCTGCTTTCTGAGACACCTGGACAGTGATGGAAGGGCATCACATTTCTTGGCTTATCTCCCACTATTTCACATGGATGTTGCTGACCAAGATGACAGTAAGAGTGGATATAGTGAGCAATGTTTTCTCCTTTTACAATCCATCTTGAGATGACAATCCAATTTTCAGGTCAAGAGAAAATTCTTAAATTATGGAAAAGTCATGAACGACATAAGAATAATGAATATGGGAGATGGCAGAAGAAGGAAAGGATCTAGTATAGGTTTTATGGATGAGAGACATTGGATATGACAGAGGGAACGAATATGGTTTGGGAGTCACGATGAAGCAATGCAATAGTACGTTTGCTCGTACCCAGCTGGCTCTGTTTTGCTAGCAGATCACACAAAAATGCATAGATATTCACTTTTTCAGTCTTCTGACAGCAGCGATAATATAAAAATATATCTATGAGTATTCCATTTTCCCCCAGTCAAAGTCCAGCCAGATTCACTATTTATCATCATTTATTCCAGTAAATAGAAGCCACACCCAGGCCAATTATCTCGCTGTCAGAGCTTGTAAATGGTGTTTTGGTATCACGGGATTACTGTACAGGAGCTTTGTTTTGATTTTGAGGCCTCTAATCTTTATCAGATATTACACACCACTCATCACTGTCAGTATCCAAAGCAACATCAGCATCTGTGGCATTGCTAACAGGACCATCTTCAGCATGTGAATCATCCTGCAGCTTATCCTCTGGATTCATACTCACCCCAACAAAATTAGCTCCAAATGGCTCTTCAAGCTTCTTTGTAGCTGTTCACTACCCTCCACAGAATATAAGGGCCAGGAACAGTTTTATGAGTAATGAAATTAAGTACTTAGATGGTTTTAATAGGTTTTCATAGCAACAACACTGTGTGGCCCAACAAGACTCTACACATAGTCAATATGCAGAGTGCAATTCCTGTTTATTCATGAAAGAAACACACAACACTTTTAGAAATACTCCATAATGAAAACTCCCACTACATGTCACAGACTTAGGTGCAGGGTGGGAAGTAACCATCATGCCTGGCAAGCTCTCACCTTGCAAAGTAATGTTCTCCCACACAGCTCAAATGCACTGAATATACAGTTCTCCCTTGCAAGGCTAATTACAATGTGCAATTCCAAGTCTAAAGACATTCATACATCCCACTTCAATAAAATAAAAATCAATGTAAATGACTCCTTGCTCACATTTGATGCAAATACACACCAATTTCCAAACCACCTTTCTTTGTTTCTGGTCATCTGTTAGGCTTTAGTTCTACATCAGAATAAAACTATTTTATTAAACAAGAGGAGATAATTACAGCAGTGCCAAAGAATGCTGAAGCACAAACAATGTGAGATTAAGGTGACTGATGGCAGAAGCTATTTTATGTATAGGAAATAAATATGTTTCTGATTATAAAAATAAAAGAAACTATTGATAGCCATTTTTCATCTTAATATCCATTAGTAAACGGGACTTTAATGATGTGAAAGAAAGGCACAGTTTGTTAGCAGAACGTGTGATGTTCTCTTTTGCTCACTTCTTCAATGCTTTCTTGTGAATTAATTTCATTTTTAAAATTCCATTTCTCAACTTCTTTATACCTCCCTGTGAAGATGAAACAGAGGAAAAGAGGGACAAAATTTACAAACTACTTTGGAAATGTCAAACTTGGACTTCTTTGGTTTTGTTTTTATTTTTGTTTTTTTATAATCCAACAAATAAACAAAAAGGACATTTTGAAATGAGTGAAAGTTTTGATCCCATTTATAAGTAGAAAAAATAATGAAAAAATGTCCCAGGTTGAAAAGAAAATGATAAAATATATTTTTGGTTTGAGAAATATAAACCCATAATTCATGGCTTGGATTTAACAGGTTAACTACCTGTAGTAGTTTCCCTTGCCTTTTCTTCTAATACCACCCATGCCAACAAATGTGGGAATACAGCCTTTAACTAGGCATCTGACAGTATTCATATAGATGAAAATTTTCCCAATAATTTCGCCTATTTTTCCAAGTAGACTTTTGCTGGTGGTTGACTAAGCCAGGAGAGCAGTAGAATCAACAGAGTCCCATAATCTTCTCTTGCCATCTCATTTCCCTCTCTTTTTATGAGTATATCACTCATGAACCTTCCTCTACTGCTCAAGCATCTGTCAGAATAGAGAATCTGTAAATATATTTATTATAATAGATATTATTGAATATTAGTCACTTTTCCCCATCTTTTTTCTCTCTACAAGAAATACCAATGGCCAACTAAAGTCTCCAGGATGACAAATAAGTTTTAAGTATCACCTTAAATTGACAGATTCTTCTCTGATTATAGCACATTAGCAACTGCAAAAGTGGCTATGAATTATATACAAGAGAACCGGTACAACATAGACCCCTTGGGCTTTTATTTCTGTACTATTTTTCCTCTTGATAGTGCATTATGATTGCTTATTTTGATTCTATTATCATATGTAGTGTAGATCTGAATGCAAATAAGCAGCAGTTTCATATGACTAAAACTTATACACTGACTCAAATCACCATTGAACAAAACTAAGCCTGAGATATCTGCTATAATCAGATCAAATTGGAGGGTGATGTTGGAGGTACACAGCATGGTAGTCCAAAGCATTAGCACTTTAGACTACAGAAATTTAGCTCCAAAGTAACTGTTCAGTAGCAAACCACAATTTACACTTCCTCATTGTATTACCAACGCAGATTGGGTTTGTAGGATTGCCAAAATGGGCCTCTAAATTACACGCTTTCTGACATCTGATTGTAAAGCACTAGTCAATGGGAGAACATTTGGATGTTTTCCAGCCATATTTACTTGATGCAAATTTTGTGAAAACATAGCTCCATTTCTCATCCTTCTCTTGTGCTTTACCTGATGGCAATGCAATTCGTGAATCTATGTACCGCAGCCTGCTAATCTGCCTAATACGGGGTACCCTTATTTCAACTCAAACCTTTCCAAGCTATCTTTCAAAGCGGAAACTTCCAGTGCTTGCCCTGCCACTCCTTCCTTCAAAGCTAGAGAGTTCTGTTTGTTCAGCACAGAGGAACATTGGCCTTCTAAACCACCTAGGGTGGCCAGCATGTTCAGGCAATGCTTCTTCACTTACCACTTCTTGAGGGACCTCTTCTTTTGGTCAGTGTCATCTGCATATTCAGCCGATGAAAGTATCTCCAATTCACTGATGTCCTGCTGATATTCACACTCATGTACAGGTTCATGGATGAATATTATTTATTGGATAATTACATCATCCATTTATGGACATCTTATACAACTAGAAGAAAGAGGACAACATAAGGGAGGCAGTAGACTTTATGAGGTGTAATGGACTGTATAATGAATCCTCTTTGCTAGCAATTAGTAGTGCAGCATTGAGGCCAAATAAGTCTGCTCAGCTGTACAACTTGTACAGCTATCCTGATCCCTCAGAAGTGTCAGCCTCTCTGCAGCATACACTGTTTTACAGGTGCCAGCTCACGTTCTCTCACAGCACGAAACAGAAGATGCTGCAAAAAAAATCAAAAGGTGACAGGCTAAAAAATAAAAAATAAATGAAGGAGCAATTTG
This sequence comes from Anseranas semipalmata, assembly GCA_013399115.1. Classification (NCBI taxonomy): domain Eukaryota; kingdom Metazoa; phylum Chordata; class Aves; order Anseriformes; family Anseranatidae; genus Anseranas; species Anseranas semipalmata. The sequence continues at coordinate 177,930 of VXAA01004138.1, read as the reverse complement.
CCACAGGTAGGAACTCACAACCACAGAAGATTTTGGTGGTCAAAACTCTAGGTCATTTCATAAAAAGATTAGATAGAGTCATGGACAAAAACCCTTGTGCGTAACACCTGTGCAGGAAGTCACTGACTGCGGGAAGGCAACAAGGAAAGGAAAGTTTTCCACCAAGAAAAGGAAAACTGTGTTAAACAGCTGCTCCAGCCACCTACAGAAAGTAGACAGGATGTTTTCTTCCCTCCCACTCTTGGTGTCTTCTAATTTAACTCTTCTAAACTCTCCTGGCTGCAAGGACAAGCAGGGGCTCAAGGTGACCAGCTGCTCACAATGTCAAGGCCATCAGTCATACAGGGTAGAAACAGTTGTCTTTTGCTCCCAACAGTTTGGCCAAGGAGGATCCCTTCATCCTCCCTGTAAGAGAAAAGATCTCAAGGCACACAGCTGCAATTAATATTTCAGTCACACCAAGCTGTACATTTTCACATTAGAAATATGAACTACGGAAGAGGTTTTTAGTGCCGTTATTTATTAGACAAGTTCTCTAGATTTTTATCATCCATAACTCATACCTTAGAACGGATTTGCTACTGATTCCCCTAAGTCATGTACAGAAGGTCCTGAAGTACAGTATTTCTGAAATACCATTTTTTAAATTTCACATTTACATGCATTCCATCTGCACAGTGAGAACATTAAATATCATAAATGTAGAGTTAATGTCTCATTTTTTAAAATGATGTAGTTTTGTAATTACATTAAATGAGGGGATACTGACTTTTAGAAACTAAATTCCAAGTCTCATTCTATTGCCAAAGCAGTCAGGAAAATCTTTAAATAAGTTTATGCTATAGGGACCCTTTAATGATCCATCTGCTGAAACTAGAAGGAAGAGAAAAAAGTAGCAGAATCAGAAGAAATGAAACTTCAATTCACCATACATTAATAAAAAGCTCAGCTATTGATAATCAGCAAGACTTTAATGAAGTTTTTGAAAGTTATATCCATGTACACTTAAGAACAGGCTGCCAGTAGTTCTATCTAACACAGAAAGAGAATTAAATATATGATCTAAAAATTTCTTACACGAGTCTGTCATTCATGCCTCTTGGCTAGAAAGACAAGAAAAATCACAGAAAGCAGTTTTTTTGTGATTTACATGAATCATTTAATTTTTCAATTTTCACCTAATCCTATTAATTTTCACAAACACTAAGACCGCATGGATACCTGTATTTGACTGATTTTATTTAGCTTCATTTTTATGGTGGTATATGTATCTACTGAATTTACAGTAAACCACCAGTTGTAAATTGCTTCTCTCTTGAAGTCTTCAGGAAAAGTCTGGATACTTTGCAAGTGTATAAGATTTAGCTAAAATCCAGTTACTGGGGTTAGTGCAAGGGTAATTGGCGGAAGTCTGTAGATGACCTTACAGTTATTCAAGAGGCTGTCACATATAGTCCACTTTAATGCTGCAGCATAACTCTTATGCAGAGTTTATTCGCCAGGTTAAATATAATTCAAGCTAGATGGGAACTGTATGGACTCTGTTCCCATTCATTTTTCAAAATAAAGCTTCACTACAAGGCAAGTGTTACCTCAAAATTGTGGGAAGATATGCAAAGCAGCAGTTCCCCTGTGTTTTTCTACTGAAATATATTCTCAGACCAAAAAGTGTTCATGCCATTCAGCAATGCTGCCATGACAAAACAACATGTTTGACTAAAACATAAATAATGACAATCGGTTTTGATAGTGAAGCAATGTCTGGTGGTGCCTTAGGTTGTCTCACAATGTCCTGTTTGGATTTTGAGACTGCATCTTTTCATATTTCGAAGAATGCAAGTTACAACCCATCTAAGATGGAGAAGATGGAAAGGCAATTCAGAAGGTTAACAGCTCCTACCAGTTGTCAACAGCCTTAATTAATTAAGAGTCATATGCCTTTTACATGGGTGTGTATATATTCTTGTGTGTGTGTGTCAATGTCAGCTAGCAGAAATGGACATTTCAGCTGAGCTGCATTTACCAGCTATAGACATTATATCCCTGAAAGTTCACTGTTCTACCAAAAGATTCTCACGTTATAGTCACTCTGTAGGTAGATCCCTAACAAGGCCAACAAAAGCAATAACAACCAAATCCAAATACTACAAATGTGTTGAGCAAAATTATGGAATTAATGCTGAAAGTGCTTGAGCAAAATTATGCAATTAATGCTGAAAATGTTTGAATTGCATTTGGAGAAAAGGCCTGGATTTCTATGCCAGAGCTAACAAAAGTCTAATATTTAATACACTGTGGACAAAAACCAGAAACAATCACTGAACTGTATGTCAAAAAAACAATACAAGCTCAAGGGTTTTGTTATGCATACATCCCATTTGCTCCTGTCCCCACCATTGACCTCACTTTTCCAGCTCCTGCTTTTCCCTTTTTCTAAGTGCTGTTGCCAACTTTACCAGTAATATTGCATACAAATAAAAGATGGAAAATATCCAAGCTGGAAGTTAAGATATTGCTATGAAAATAATGCTTTTCAGTTAAGAGTAATTAAGGAAACATCACTTGTTACCACAGTNAAAAAAAAAAAAAAAACTACAAGGCACATAAAAATTTCATTTTACTGCAGAGAAAAAATGCAGTGCACAAGGACAAGAGGAGATTGTGCTTTTGTGATAAACAAAAGCAATTTCATTCTTTTTAATGAAGACATTCTCATTCCAGTTTTACAACCTCAAAAAATTTTTGCATGTTTCACAATATGGTGCACATTGAAGGTATCATTTTGCCAGGACTGTATCTGCAATGTGCTCTGCCATAAAGTTTGCTTTTAAAAGAGCAAAGATTTTTTAAAAAGTGGGGAAATGACAGTTTTGGAGCCATTTTTCTAAGGTGTTTAGTATCTGCAGCTCTCACTGAAGTCAGAAGCAGCAGCAGGTACCTACCACCTGAGGAAAGACAGGAATGGACACAAAGCCCCCCGAAACCAAAGGGGGCCTTTCCACGAACTTCAATGGCCCCGCATCAGGCAGGTTCTTTGAGTGCGAATAGTTGATGATCTATCATTGAAACAAAGGTTTGTCCCATTTTGAGATGCACTAAATATACAGTGTCAGCAGTGCACTGTAATCTTTCCAAATGGCCCCAAAGCTCAAAGGCCCCTACAGACAAAGGAAGCTGTCTTTTCTTCTCTGTTCTCAAAAGTTTTGCTGTCAGAGACTATGGCAAAAGCACCGCTCTAGGCTAGTTTGTTCGCATCTATCTTCCATTTTCGACCCGGATTCCCCAGAAGTGAGGCACACACTTTTAGTGTAGCACTGAAGCTGGTGCAGAAGAAGCATTAAATTATTTATTTGCTTCAGGTTTTCTGATGAGTAGACGGAATGCTTAGGACCTGGCAGGGTAAGACCTGTATTTCTCCCATAGATCTATGGAGTGTTTTGCATATAGTTTCCAGGCACTGAATAATAAAATAAGCCAGTTTAATTCTTTTGCTTAGTCTGGAATACATAATCAGCCTAGCATCCTCTCATGATCTGATCCAGACTGACAGTAAATCAGCATACAATCATCATTCAGGTTACTTTACGCTAATAATTTACCTCTTTGGTCTTTTGGTTTGTTGGTTTGTTTCTAAATTAGGTCATTTCTTTTGAGAGAGTAGCCTTCTTTCTCACTCTATTTTTCCTTCCCCATTGCAAGGCTCATCTCACAATCTTATCCTAGTCTTTTTAAAAGTTTTGTTGATTTTAAGGTCATAAAGGAGCCCAAATCATAAAACCTGCCTGAATTAATCCCTTTTGTCTAACACCACATCAGTACAGTGTCCAGAAAAAAAAAATAAAAATAAAATAAAATAAAAAAATCCACCCTTGGTATAAATATTTCCTCTGCTGTTGAGTCTACTAATATCATCAAGGTCTTCCAATGGTTAATAACCCTGCTCAAGAATATAAATGAACAAATAGATAATCACCATCCAGAAAACATCTCTATTTATAGTGTACATTTGTTTAGCTTCAACATTGAGACATCAGAGCTTGGTATGTGTCACCCGTGAAACAAAGCTCTTTAAAATTGCTCTTTTCTGTGTTGTAGGTCACAGCTTACAGACGTTGCCTCTTCAACAGAGAAGTGGCTCTTGGTTTCATTTCTGTTTTACAACAACAACAACAACAAATATTATTGTTGCATGTTGCACATTATTGCAGTCCCTCTTTTCTAAGGCATTCATCAAGTCCATGGCTCTTCTTTCAACTCCCTCATGTTTTTCTGTTGCACCTTGAAACGCCAGCACTAGAGCTGGCCATCAGGACCAGATGCTGATGTAATGCCACTTCCTCACCTTTCTCTAAGTACTGCCTCCAAACGCTCAGACCTTTCGCAAAGTCACTGCTTCCCAGAACAGACATCACCTACATTTTTTATTGCTAGATGCAAGACCTTTCTTTTGGATGTGTTAAAATGCATATTGTTTGCAGTTGCTCAGCCAACTAAAAAATTAAGGTTACATTTTTATCAGCTATCAGTCATCTTAAGTACATAATGCCCTTTTCCTCATTACTCTTTGCATTATGTGCCAATTTTTTTCCTCTACCAATCCAACCATCTCTTCCAAGTAATTGATAAAAGTAATAAATTACTGTCACAGGGTGAAGCTTCCCTGAAAGCAACGCTGAGATACCTGAGACCTTGGCTACATCTGCTCAGCTTGAACTCATTAGCTGATTCTGGAAACAAAAGCACAGATAATTTTCATGGGGAAGGACTACCCAAAAGCTCTGGACCATGTCTGCCTTGCTCTAATGATTCAGGTAGGTATCAGCAATTTTACACCCTCCTAACATATAATGTGGAGGAGGCTAGAGGGTGATAGTCACCCAAATAATAGCAACTAATTATCTTTCCGTAGGTAGGAAATCAAAGAGCTTGGCCCAGGTCAATGTGGTTAATAGGACCATTGCCAGTTTGCACCAGTCACCTGAACTATAAAGCACTAAACAAGGAGGACAACAAGCCCTTTGTGGGAATATCTATACACAGGCATCCAAAATCATGAAGGAGTCCAAGCCCATGGTGGGACAGGGGCAAGGCTACCAGCCAGGACTGGACACATCAAGCCATGAGATATGTCTTGGTCCCCTGGATCTGTGGTGTTGGTCCTCAGTGGGGCAGGGAGCAGGGCTAGGGCTGGGGAGTGTGAAATCTGAGACTGTCGGAGGATAAAAATCATACAGCATAAAGCTTAGAATAGGAATCACTATCCACCCACTATACATATCCCACTTAATAAATGGTAAATGTAATGTCCCTGAGTGGTGTGGTTCTGTTCTTGGGGCTGTCTAACCCCTAAATTCCATCAAAACACCAAGAGAGAGCATAACACAATCCAATTCACACCCTGTTCAAATATGGCCATTCCCCAATAAGCCTGTTTCAGTTTGTTTGAGGATATGTTGTGGATGCTTTGCTTTCTTTCTGTTGCATTCAGCTCCTTTTTTTTTCAAAATGAAACTGAAGCAGTAAAGGGTGAAAAAAAAATATATTCTTAGGAATATTTTTAACTGATTCCAAGTATAAAGAGCTAAGTTAAAGTATCCTTCAGGATTTTCAACTTTATTCAACTATGAATAGCATGCACAATGAAAAAAAATTGCCCAAGTGTAAAAGACATTTATCTGAACAACTAAACTACATATGGCGCTGAGAGAAAATCCACCTGTGACTTCAATTGCCAAAATTCTTTCTTGTTTTTTCACAGCTCTAGTGTGAAAGCAGGAAAGCCAGAGTCCGGTACTAACTCAGTTCAGCACATTTGTTTCCAGAAGGTTTTGTAGCAATTATATGCAGGAAGAGAGACTGAGTAATTGATGGGTCAGGAAATAACAGATGGAATAAGAGGAGCCATTGTAACCTCTGTTTTCCACTGGTAAAGATGGTCCTGATTCCCTTGATTTTTGTATGTGTATCGCAGATTGCAAGTGACTTCATTCTAGATGTGCAACAGAGGTGCTTTTGGATTTTAGTGGAATGTTTAATACTACAAGTGCCACCCATACATTAACTATAAAAAGATTGCAGTCTTACAGTGTCCATTGTCCTTGCCTTCCAGTGTAAGGACAAAAAATGAGATGCAATATTGAATACAGAGAGCCCTTAGAAATGTGCTACCTTTGTTTTAGATAAATGTCCAGGCATTTGCTGTGTGACCTCGCTTCCCTATATTACTCCAAGAGGAACATTTAGGAGTACTGCAAATGGAGTGCTGAGTTATCCAAGGTGTTACCTACAGCAATTATCAAGACTTTAAGGGCAAGTGCTACATAATTTTTAGAACTGAAAAAGGTGTTTCCATGAGATAAAATGGCATAGTTCGAAACATCAGAAGTTATCGCACAACTGGGTGTTAAATTGCTAGAATTGTTTTTAACATCTTACATTAGCAGTACCTAGAGACCGCAAACCAGTATTTATTGATTTAAAGTAGTGCTGTGTGGGACCAGAGAGCTTTCTAATTCTTGTTTTGCCAATACCCTGCTCCAGGTCCTTATAGCAGCCACTCGACCTTTGTGTTTCTATCTTTCCTCAAGCATTCGGTGGCATCAGCAACTTCAAAATCATTAAGACAAGGACTAACCATCGTTTCTACTTCTGAAGCATCTCACGCATCTTAGTGTCTAGGGCCTGTAGTTCCTGCTGCTATATAAATAAAGGCACAACAAGCACCAAGCAGACGTCTCTTCAGACTGGGGTGGTGGTTTTATTTTTTTTTCCAGAGAAGTTGTGGAGAGAGGTGCTGCAGGTATGGCAGGGGGGCCACTGTGGTCATCAAACATTCCAATTTGAAGCGGAATACTCATTTTAGAGATATTTTAACCTTCCACTATAGTCAATTACCATAAGTGGATGGCATTTTAAAAACATTTCTTTTAAGGTAGGAAAGCCATGTGAATTGTTACCATCTGGATGCAGCTAACCTCCTGGAGAATATATCAAGCCACGGGTGTGTGCATATAGATTGTATTTGTTCTTTTTAGTCAGTTACCCTAATTTTTTTCATTTCCCATTTGACCTGTCTTGACTGGCAGCAAAAAAATTTCAGTTTAAACAAATTGTTGAGATTCATTTGCTGGAATTCATAAGCAGAAATAGTGTTCTGATTAACAGTGAGGCTCTCACCCTCCAAGGAATAGAGAAAAATCAGTTTAGAAGAAGAATATGAATATGTATACAATACCAAAGCTGTTATACAAGAACCATACTATTGATTTAAATTACCTTCAGTTATTTATTATGCTTTTAAAAATTTCAACAGTTTACAAGAGAAGGCAAGCTTGCACAAAGTGCTGGTGCCAGGCAGATAGCAGACTTTATGCATACTTGTAATGCACTTACCTAGTTTACAAGCTTGCCATTACATTGTTCATATTCACCTTAACCAGGCACACTGGTTATGTCTAATGCTGGCATTTCTGTGATGGAGATTTTGTTAGCACATGTTGGTATGTTGAGGTTTTAACAATATGGGGTATGCAAAATAAGTTAGTGAACAGGTCACTCCAGACTTCAGGAGTTCTTTAGAAACTTGCATTGTCTGACCATGAATGAGTGATTTTGTCTTAAGCTGGAGCTCTGGTTTATAGTCTTCTGTGATCTTTTAATTTACCAGGCATCAAATATATATATATATATATATATATATATATACTTTAAAAATAGGTAGATGAACTCAGAATGGAGCTCAAAACCAATGTCAGGGCAGGCTCCAATCCAGTGGTTTCTAGCTGAACCATTTCTCCTTCCCCTTCCCCCCCAGTGGCCTGCTTTTACAAACATGTTATTCATGGCCCTACATTTCTTTCAAGTTGCTGCAATGAAAATAATTTCTATAGCACCAGGCGCATCTCTGCCTGCCTGTGTGCCTCAAGCCCCTTGTGTTTTCTTGGGAATTTCCCACCTCAGTATCTGAAACAATTGAAGTGAGTAACGTAATTGAGCAAGGTAAATTATGAAAAGAAGACAAAAGGAACTGAAACCACAATGCAGCATTTTCATTATGTTCAGGCTATCAAAAATAAATTTTGGTTTGGAAATATTGTTATTCATGTTGAATTCTTACATCACATGAATGCATATATTCATATAAAAAGTTTGCAAGGCGTTATATGTCATTGGCGGTACTGAATGCATTTTCCCATTGGAATTTCATTTTGTCTGACTAAATAACATTTTTTATTAATGCAGACATTAAAAGGACCTAATTGAAATAGCTGACAAACGCAATCCTGTAATATTAAGACTGAAACTGATTAAATGTTATTATGAAACTGGTTGTGTTCCTGTTTAAAAAACAAAACTCCAACTGATTTCCAGAGTCAAGTGACCATGCAGTGACCCGAAAAATAATGTCAACTTGAGCTGCCACCAGAACAATGTTTGCGTTACTCAAACTCACAATACCTACTTCAGCAGTGTTCATACCCCTTCTTGTTTTCTAGCTATAAGCGTTCATGCAAACAGCTTGTTTGCACAACTGCACAGACTCAATAGTCATCATTTTCCATTCACTGTTTGCCATTTGTTATTTTAATTATCTCTGGCTATAATCATTTCAACTGTCTGATCAGGGAGCAGTCAAGTCACCGAGGAGATCACATATCCTGAATGACAAACGACAAACACTCCACGCAGCCTAGAGGCTGATGTGACCATTGTGACCAACACTGCAAATAAACACATCTACAAAAAA